>CM035413.1:165313305-165478305 GCA_020310875.1 Ceratopteris richardii | reverse complement strand
TATCTTGAAGCTATCCTTTAGGAAGTTCGATTACTTTATTTTTTATCTGAAATGGTGTGAAGTAGTTAGCTCTCGAAGAAATGCAACAACGAGGTGGGATAACAGTGGTTTGCTTCAAGTCGAATCCACAAAATTATGGGCACATGAAAGAGATACGTTTGTACTCCCTGAACATTGTGAGCAAGTTGTTTTTATAGAAGATTCGAAAGAACCAAAGTGGCTATTTGCTTTACAAGTCTCCCCACGTAGTAGAAAAATTTGTGAGAACATAGATGTAGAAGAAAGTCCATCTGTAGTGGACTTTGAGATTCCTTTGATAGTCGAGGAGGAGGCAATCATCATCGGAGATAAAGAGGTCATTGAAGAAGACGAGATACACGATGAAGCAACACATGATGATCAAGAAGAAGATAGCATACCAAGAGATTTAGAAGTGGTCAATATAGAGATAGATATTCTTTGTGCATCAGATCTCTAAGAGGATCCTAGATCAGAGGATTTTTTAATCAAACACTTGTACGTACAAATTTGTGTTTTTTTTTGTTCTTTTGTAAATTACTATTTCTCTATATTACCTTTATTATCATAGGCTAATTATTTGAGTTCTTTTGTTACATAGCACGATGGGAGACAGTCCTCTAGTCACTCCACATTCCATGATAGAGGAGTTCTTTGAGTTTATATTGTGAAGAGATGGATAGGTATGTGCTTGAAGATGAAGAGGTGTTGCAAAATCCTTGATCTACACCAGCGAATTGAACTCCAGGAGTATATGGTGGGCCCTTTTAGCTTGCCAATGGATGTATTAGACACCCTATGTACATTGGAAGATCACTCTCAAAAAGATAGATCAAAACAGATAAGTTGGAGTTAGCTCAGAGGTGAAAACTTGCTATTCTTGGTTCATACACCTGTCCAGTGTTTTACATAATTCTCTAAGCACAGCAGCAATTATCTTAATTCCTCTTGGGGAAGTCTAGGTAACTTAAGGAGCTAACTTTCAAGAGTAATCTCATCAAAAATAATGAACCACACACTGAGAATGAGTTTTAACAACTGATGACATCATCCTGATTTTCACGGGCTCCTACAGTTTGAGACCAGTGAGCAGAAAAATCAACATAACTCAAAATGTAGGAATCCAATGATTATGCAAATTTGTATGGTTATAGTAGACAGTAATTCGAATCCAACAACATTTAAATCACTGATTTGGCATAAGTAACCACTGAGAAACACCTCTGACAAGATGAGTGAAAAAGTCGGGTACCTGACAGAGAAGTGAAAATGCACAGAGACTGTTGACTTCAACTGAACATAACGGAATATTGCAACATCCAAATGACATGAAAATTTGTGAGCATATAGTAGACTTATAGAGCTAACTTTACCAAGTTAAATCACGGAAAATGATGCACCAAGCTCAGAAAAAACATCTCTGCAAGCTGACTAAGAAAAACTGAGAGTAATGGCAATGAGTAGTACACTTCACTAGAACATGGAAAGATGAACTCAAATAATCATGAAAATGAAAGTATATTGCTTGTACAATACAATGACTTACTGATACATATGTGTGCCTTGTAATCACACCTTGATATGGCATAAAGCTCAGCTCTTGGAGGTCTTCACATAGGTCTCTCTAACCATGACTAAAACTGCCATCTATTTATAGTTGAGTTTGGGAGGCTAACTTCCCTCAATCACTCTCCAATCAATCAATGATTGATTTGATTCTCTACCTACCACAAATCACGAATTCGTGGCTCCTCTTTCGCTTTTTGATCATGTGGACTCAACCACTTAAGATTCTCTTACTTTTACATTAAGTAAACTCTTCAAAAAATTACAAGAGGTAGTTCACGAGTGAACTTTACATAGTCTTCATTTTGAAGCTTCTTCTAAGACTTTGTGAGACTCAAGCCAATACTTAGGCTTGTCATAGACTTGCTCCAACAGCTCCCCCTCAAGCCAAGTATGCTTGAGGTCTTCAATATTCCAAGATTACTTGCAAACCAATCATAGCCTTGAATTCGCAAAGCTTTGTACCATCCAATGCTTTGGTTAGAATATCTGCACATTGTTGATGAGTGGACACATATGATATTTGAATCTCTTTGCTTAGAACCTTTTCTCGTACATAGTGATAATGAACTTCAATATGTTTAGTCCTTGCATGAAAATAGGATTAGCAGCCAAATGAATAGAACTCATATTGTCACCAAAAATAGTTGGAGTTTCAAACTCCAATCCAAGATCTTTGAATAATGTCTTCATCCACATAGCTTCTTGTGTAGCTATGGCAAGACCTCTATATTCAGCTTCAGTAGAAGAGAGAGCAATTGTGGTTTGCTACTTGGATGACCATGAAATAAGCTTTGAACCTTCAAAGGTAAGATAACCTGAAGTGCTCCTTCTAGCCCAATCTGCATCAGAAAATAGCTTCAAACCTAAATCAGATACATAAGGATAATAAAGTCCTTCATTTATGGTTCCTTTGAGATACTTGAGAATCCTTTTGGCAGCATCCATATGTGGTTTCCTTGGTGTGTGCATAAATTGGCTTAGCACACTCACACTGTAACATATATCTACTCTTGTCAATGTGGCATAGTTGAGACTACCCACTAGACTTTGAAATGATGTGATGTCCTCTATGAGTTCACCTTCATGTGAGTTCAATTTGTGATTGACCTCCATTGGAGTACCTGCAATCTTACAATCTTGCATCTTGAATTTTGCCAACATGTCCTTAATGTACTTTCTTTGAGTGAGAAACAAACCATAATCTTTGTAGATAACTTCCAAACCTAGGAAGTAGGTAAGTGAACCCAAATCACTTATCTTGAACTCTTCTCTCATCTGATCTTTGATGTTCTTCATACCATCTGCATCATTTCCTGTCAATATAATATCATCTACATATACACATAGGTAGATGACCTGAGAGTTACTCTTTTTAATAAAGAGTGAAGGATCTGCCTTGGTTGGTTGAAAGCCTTTGTCCTGCAAGAATGAATCAAGCTTGAAATTCCAAGCTCTTGGAGCTTGCTTGAGACCATACAATGCTTTGTTAAGTTTACACACATAATCAGGATAAACTTGGTTCTCAAAACCAGGTGGTTGTGCCATATATACCTCTTCTGTTATCCAACCATTCAAGAATGCATTCTTTACATCTAGTTGAAGTATCTTCCAATTCTTGGAAGAGGCAATACTAAGCAAAACCCTAATAGTAGGCATCTTTGCCACAGGAGAGAAAGTCTCCTCATAATCAATTCCCTGAGTTTGTGCAAAGCCTTTTGCTACAAGCCTTGCCTTATACCTGTTAATTGAACCATCAGAATTCTTCTTGAGTTTATAGACCCATCTTGAGCCTATTACCTTCATGGATGAAGTCTTGGGCACCAAATCCCAAGTGTTGTTTTCCTCAAGTGCTTCAATCTCTTCCTTCATTGCATGCTTCCATTCTGATTTTTCTTTGGCCTCTTCAAAGGATGATGGCTCCTCTTGGTTTATGTCCTGTGCTATGTAGATAGAATGTTTAGTTACTAATGAGGTGTCAAACCCATACCTTTCTGGTTTTTTCTTTTGCCTCATAGATCTTCTTAGGCATGATGTGATGATTCTGCCTCATGTCCAAGTTCCTGCAATTTTGCTTTACCTTTAGGCTTCCATGCTTTGATCTTTTCCATATAAGATTCTTCATCATCCTCCGAGGTGTCTTGTTCTTCAATCTTTGGTTGTTCTCTACCAAGCTTTGGAAAATCTTCTTCAAGATCATATGGTAAATTGACCTTCCTGCATGAATCTTCATACCATGAATTGTTCTCATCAAAAACTACATCTCTGCTTACCAAGAATCCTTTGTTGGTAGGGTTGTATAACCTGTAGCCCTTTTGATTGTTGTCATATCCAATAAATACACACCTTTCTGCCTTTGGATCCATCTTGCCTCTAACCTGTGAAGGAACATGAGCAAAAGCAATACATCCAAAAATTTTACAATGATCTAAGCTTGGTCTTCTTCCATTCCAAGCCTCATATGGAGTCATCCCATCAAGGGATTTTGAAGGCAACCTGTTAATCAAGTAAGTGGCTGTAGATACAGCCTCAGCGCATAAGTAATTAGGTAAATGCTTTTCATTTAACATAGACCTTGCAGCTTCAACAATTGTCCTATTCCTCCTTTCTGCCACTCCATTTTGCTCAGGAGTGTACCTTGTAGTTACCTCTCTTTTGATTCCTCTTTCTTGAAGAAAAGAATCAAACTCATGGGAGAAGTATTCTCCCCCTCCATCTGACCTTAGCCTTTTTAGTGATTTACCTGTTTGATTCTCCACAAGAGCCAAATATCTTTTGAAACATGAAAAAACTTCATCTTTGTGTTTCATAAAGAATAGGATAGTCCATCTGCTGCAATCATCAATAAAGGAAACATAATACCCTGATCCAGATATTGAAGCTTCCTTGCTAGGTCCCCATACATCTGTATGAACCAACTTCAAGAGATCTCCATGCATATAACCGTTCTTCATGAATGGTAACCTGTGAGACTTTCTAAATTGACATGCACTACACTTATAAATCATATGTTGTTTTGACAAATTAGGAAGTCCAAGTACACTTTGGTCCCTGCCGATTTGCTTTAATGACCTTTCACCAATATGTGCTAACCTTTTGTGCCATACTTCCAATTTTGTGAGTGTCTGACTACCATAATTAAAGAGAGCAATGTTTCTAGTGTCCTGTAATTCAAATGTGAACAATCTACCTGTCTTTTCACCTTTTGCAATTCTTCTGAATCCTTGACTTGGATCTTCAACAAATGCTCCTGCTTTTGTGAACCTGACTTGCAACCCTTTCTCTACTATCTGCCCAACACTTATCAAATTCTTTGTAATGGTAGGGACATAGAGTACCTTACTGAGTAGGTTGATGTTTCCATCAGGTGCTTTGACATTGCCTATTTTCTCCACAGGATGTTTTGTATCATCTCCTGTTTGTACCTCACGCTTATTCCTTGGATCTTCTAAATTTGATAGGAGTGCCACGCGTGCCACATGATTTGAACAACCTGAATCTATGTAGAAAACATGCTCATCAGATTTACCTTGTGGCATAGCCATGTTCATAATCAATAATGAATCCTCTTTGTTTGAGTCTTCTGTGTAGTTATTGTAGTCTCTCCTTCCTTTGTATCCTCCTTGATAGTTTGAATGATTGTAGTTGTTGTAGTTGCCATGGTAGTTGTTGAACCTTCCTCTTGAGTAGCCATAACTTCCTCTATTGTATCCTCTGCCTCTTTGATTCCTGGAATTCCTAAAGCAATTTTCAGTTGTATGATTAGTTAATCCACAAATAGAACATGGGTTGGAGTCTTGGGATCTCCCCCTGCCTTGTCTACCTCCTCTTCCCCTACCTCTGCCATGTCTTCCTCTACCTGCATAGTTAGCTTGATATGTACCTGCTTCATCATCCACTTTCTTTGCCTTTCCTTTGTTATCTTTGGACTTGCTTTTATCAGTGTATAAAGCTGAAGATTGATTACCTTTAGAGCTTTCTCCATTTTTGATAAGCTTTGCCTCTTGAGTAAGTAGTTGTCCAATGAGTGTGTTGAAATCAGGTACATGCATGTCCATGTACAAATCCATAGCTATGGTGAATGCTTCCCACTTGTCACCTGCCTTCAAGCCATTGATGACCTGCCTTACAATTTGTTCTTCATCTATTACCTCTCCAATGCTTCCCAACTGATCTTCTATGTCCTTGAGCTTTGTGACAGAATCAGTCATCTATCACATTTTGTTTGGGATCCTTCTTGAGAGTTGTGAAATCCAGCCATAGTTGATGCTTCCTAGCTTTGGTACTTGAAGAAAAGAAAGCTTCAAGTGCATCCCACACTTCCTGAGATGTCTTACAACTCCTAATGTGAGGCTGTTGAAAGTTTTTCAAGCTCAAGAGTGTGGGAACATGCCCCAAATTGAACCTTCCACATCATCCACAATCAAAGGAGGCTGATTTCCACGAGTTGGAGGCATCAAATCATGCCCATAATGGAAAGAATTTGATTAGAGAAGATTTAGCTCACCTCTTGATGTGATTGGGCCTCACTTTTGACATGTATATGCTTTTGATTGGTTAAAGAGGTTAGTATGAGGTCTTTAAAACCTCTAATGAGTTGTATTATGACTTAGAGTCGTGGAAATACGTGCCCAAGCTGCCCCCTTGTTTAAGCACACCCCCTACTAGCTGTTCTCTGCATATTTTGTAGAAATTTCATTTTTACACACTCTATCTATCTAGATGTTTTTGCCAGACCCCCCGGTCTTGTAATTGTTGTTTCTCCTTCATCCGGAATCCATTTGCAATGATTTTTGTCTTGTTGGAAAGCTTATAAGTTCTACTTTGGCTGGTATAAGTCTCAGGTTAATTGCCTGCACATGTGCAGAGACATGTCCAGAACAGTGTCTGTCCAGTTAGCTCATACTCTGTGAAGAGATCAAGTTATCTGTTTTGTTGTAGCTGGTTGAGGCATCATACAGTATCCAAATGGAGTGATTTTACTCTCATTTGAAAGCTCTTAAAGTCGCGTTTATGCCTGCAAAATTTCATTTTCAGTCTGTGCATATACTCAGAGAAACTCAGAAAATACAGAACCTATGTCTGAAAAATTTCAGGATCCTAGGAGGGTTCATTTGCTTTTGTTGTGCACATAGGAGTGTTTATCCTCCAACAGTGGTATCAGAGCTATAAGTGGAGTATCAAAGAGAGAAGAAGGAGCTACTGAAGTGAAGTAAAGACTTCATCAAAGTTTGAAGGAAGGAAGCAAAGAACGGGCACGTCAACAACAAGGGGAAGCAAATACATCATCAAATCAAAGACGAAGCTTCATCAAGAGGAGTAGCTCTATTTTTTGAGGTAAAAGCCATCCTTTTCAACTTCATTGCATCAAGGGGGAGGTTCAAAAGAGTTAGGAGGCACCATGGCTGATCTCAATGCTGAGATTGAGAAGCTCGAAAAAGGAAACTACCAACCTTGGCGATTTAGAATAAGCAATTTTTTGATGGGGAAAGGTTTGTGGGGACTTGTGAGTGGTGGAGAGCCAAAACCCTACATAGATGAGGTAAATTCAACCAATGATCAGAGAAGATCAGTAAGAGAGTGGGATGAAAGGGACAAAAGGGTCATTTTCATTTTATCTCAGCATATTAGCAACTCTATGGTAGGGCATATTCAAGATTTGGATACATCGAAGAAGGTGTGGGAGTGCTTGGAGAGATTGTATTCAACCTCCACAAAAGCTAGAAAAATTCAGCTCAAGAATGAGCTAAATAATCTTAGGAAAAGCCCCTCTCAAGGTGCTAATGATTACATATTAAAGGTTAAAGAGCTTGCAGATGCACTAGGGTCAATCGGTTGTGCCCTAGATGATGACGATCTTGTCGCCCACACCCTAAATGGACTTAGGGATGATGAAAAATGGAGGGCTTTCACAACTTCAGTGTATGTAAGGGACTCTCTTCCTGATTTTGATCAACTAATCACTCTGATGGTGACAGAGGAGATGAACCTTGGTGGTCATAACGCCAAGGATAGCCAAGGGCAATTGTTGTATGCAGGTAGAGGAAGAGGAAGACACAACCGAGGTGCTTCAAGAGGAAGAAGAAGATATCAAAGCAACCAAGGAGGTCAAGGACAACAAGAAAATGCAGGTCAAAGAGGTGGAAGAGCCACAAATAGAGGAAGAGGTGCAAGATTTGGTGGAAGAGGACAAGCCACTTCAAATGGATGCTTTGTATGCGGTAAGCCCGGTCATTTTGCAAATGAATGCTATCATAGAGCTCAAAGACAAGGTAATCAAAGCAACAACAACAACAATTATAGAGGGCAAGGTAATTATGCAAACACATCATCCAACCAAGGGAATGATTATTTACTTGCCATGAGGTATGGTGAAGATACAACTCAAGCTAATGAAGATGTATGGTATGTAGACAGTGGATGTAGCAATCATATGTCATGTCGAAAGGATTTTTTTAGTAATTTGCAGGTCCCAAAGCATCAAGGGCATGTGGAAACAGGTGATAACTCAAAGCATATCATTCAACATGTGGGAGATATCAGTTTGGAAGGAAATCAAAGAGCAAAGTGCTTATCAAAGGTATTACATGTCCCTACTATTACCAAAAACTTGATTTCGGTAGGCCAAATGGTAGAAAAAGGCTATCAAGTTAGGTTCAATGAAAGAGGATGTTTTGTTGAGGATCCAAGGGCAGGTTTCAAGCTCATAGCAAAAGGAAAAAAGCAAGGGAGAATGTTCACAATGGACATAAATCAGCCACACCATACAATGTATGTCACATATGGAGACAAGAGGATAGCAGATTTGGATCTAAGGCATAAACGAATAGGTCACATCAACCTACAAAAGCTCAAGGACATGCAAAGGAGGAGCTTGGTAAGAGGCCTACCAAATTTTACATCTAAAATGTTGCATGAAATTTGTGTAGCTTGCCAACAAGGAAAACAATCAAGGCTGCCCTTCAAGAAGAGTACCTATGTAAGTGCAAATGTTTTAGACCTCATTCACACGGATGTTTGGGGTCCAACAAGAGAAGCATCCCTTGCTGGAAATAGGTATTTTGTAACCTTCAGTGATGACTTTTCAAGGAAAGTGTGGTTGTATTGCATTAGAAACAAATCAAATGTGTTCCACTACTTCAAGAAATTCAAAGCACAGGTGGAGAAGGAATCTGGCAAGTTTATCAAAACTTTGAGATCCGATGGAGGGGGAGAGTACTTCTCCCATGAATTTTCTGAATTTTTGCAGGTCAATGGCATCAAAAGGCAATTTACATGCAGGTATACCCCTCAACAAAATGGGGTAGTAGAGAGAAAGAACAGACACATAGCAGAGGTAGCAAGGTGTATGCTCAATGAAATGAATATGCCACATTGTTATTGGGGAGAGGCTACATATACAGCCACATGCATCATGAATAGATGTCCTACATCAGGTATACATTATCTAACCCCTGAGGAAGCATGGAGTGGAAGAAAACCTTGCATTTCACATCTTAGAATCTTTGGTTGTATATGCTATGTACATGTACCTCAAGAGTTGAGGTCAAAGTTAGATGCCAAATCTGAAAGGTGTATTTTTTTGGGATATTCTATGGAACAAAAGGTGTATAAATGCTATAATCCCATCACCAAGGAGCTGAAGGTAAGTAGGCATGTTGTCTTTGATGAGTTGAAGCCTTGGTATGCATGCACAAGTCCATTGCAGGTTGAAGACATAGGTGAGACAGATTTGAAGAATGATGATAGAGTTCAAGAAAGCATGGATTTGAGTGGTCCAAGCAACTCATGCAACACAAGGACAACCTCACCATGGAGTGGAAGGCTTAGGGAAAGAGAGACCAGCTCTGAAGAAAGCAAAGTCAAAGGCAAAGAGAAGATTTCAGTTGAAGAAGGAAGCTATGTGGACGAGAGCATGTTGGAAGATGAAGAGATAGAAGAAGTTCAAACTCCAGGAGTGGCCAAACAAAGAAAGAAGATGTCAACCACACCAAAAGGAAGTGAAAGAAGGTCTTCAAGAGTAAGATATCCAGTACAAAGGTTAACATATGATAATTTCATTGCAAAGCATTATGCATACATGACTCAGGTAATCAAGGACAAAGGACCAACTAGTTATGAAGAAGCTAAGGATTGCAAGGAATGGCAAGAGGCAATGAAGGAAGAGCTCAAAGCACTTGATGATAACCATACTTGGAGCTTGGTACTAGCTCAAGAAGGCATGAAGGTGATAGGTAATAAGTGGGTTTACAAAATTAAAAGAAATTCAGATGGTTCCATTGCTAGGTACAAAGCAAGGTTGGTGGCGAAAGGCTTCTCCCAAAGCTACGTGATAGATTATGATGAAACTTTCAGCCCCGTAGCCAAGATGCCAACAATTAGGACTTTGATTGCAGTGGCTACATCAAGGAAATGGAGCTTATATCAGTTGGATGTGAAGAATGCCTTCCTCAATGGAGAGCTTGAAGAAGTAGTCTACATGAGCCAACCTCAAGGATTTGCTAGTATGAGGTACCCAAATCATGTTTGCAAGCTAAGGAAAGCATTATATGGACTAAAGTAAGCCCCAAGGGCCTGTAATCAGAGGTTAGTGGATTATTTATCAAGTTGTGGATACAAAGAAAGTGTTGTAGATCCATCACTTTACATGAAGAAGCAAGGAGACAAGATGGTATACATATGCATCTATGTGGACGATTTGATCATCACAGGAAGTGATATTGCAGGTATAAAGATATCAAATCAAAGCTAGGGAAGGAGTTCAAGATAACTGATCTTGGAACACTAAAGTACTTCTTGGGAATAGAGGTAATCTATGCACACAATGGCATCTTCTTGATTCAAAGAAAATACTTGTTGGATGTGCTATACAGGTTTGGTATGAGTGGTTGTAAGCCACTTTCTCAGCCCATGGAGCCCAATACAAAGTTGGTTGCAGGTCAAGGAGAGGCTATACAAGATATTACACTATATAGAAGCATAATTGGTTCATTAATTTATGCTACATTCACTAGACCTGATCTTGCATATGTAGTAGGTGTTCTCTCTCAATTTTTGCATACACCTACTCATGATCATCTTATGGCGGCAAGAAAGGTGCTTCGTTACATCAAGCACACCATCAACAAAGGTCTATTTTACTCATATGATGCTGATCTAAGTGTCAAAGGATATAGTGATGCTGATTGGGCAGGTAGCAAGGATGATCGAAGGAGTACATCGGGTTATGTTTTCATGATAGGTACAAAAGTGATCTCTTGGAGCTCTAAGAAGCAACCCACTGTTGCTCTTTCATCCACAGAGGCTGAGTACAGAGGTTTAGCATTGGCTACATGTGAGCTATTATGGCTTAAGAAGCTACTTAAGGACTTGGAAGTGGAAGTGCAGGAGTTTCCTCTTTATGGAGACAACATTTCAAGCATCTATCTAGCTAACAATCCCATGTTTCATGCAAGGAGCAAGCACATAGAGGTTCATTACCACTTCGTTAGAGAAAAGGTGATGGCAAAAGAGCTAGATATAAGGTATGTGAACACTAAAATGCAGGTTGCAGACATGATGACAAAGTTTCTTGAAGGTACAAAGCTTGGAGGATTCAAGGAAGCTATCAACATAAGAGACATAGGCTGAAGCAACAAAGGAAAAGACTTGAGCTTGAGGGGGAGTGTTGAAAGTTTTTCAAGCTCAAGAGTGTGGGAACATGCCCCAAATTGAACCTTCCACATCATCCACAATCAAAGGAGGCTGATTTCCACGAGTTGGAGGCATCAAATCATGCCCATAATGGAAAGAATTTGATTAGAGAAGATTTAGCTCACCTCTTGATGTGATTGGGCCTCACTTTTGACATGTATATGCTTTTGATTGGTTAAAGAGGTTAGTATGAGGTCTTTAAAACCTCTAATGAGTTGTATTATGACTTAGAGTCGTGGAAATACGTGCCCAAGCTGCCTCATTGCTTAAGCACACCCCCTACTAGCTGTTCTCTGCATATTTTGTAGAAATTTCACTTTTACACACTCTATCTATCTAGATGTTTTTGGCGGACCCCCCAGTCTTGTAATTGTTGTTTCTCCTTCATCCGGAATCCATTTGCAATGATTTTTGTCTTGTTCGAAAGCTTATAAGTTTTACTTTGGCTGGTATAAGTCTCAGGTTCAGTTCCTGCACATGTACAGAGAAATGTCCAGAACAGTGTCTGTCCAGTTAGCTCATACTCTGTGAAGAGATCAAGTTATCTGTTTTGTTGCAGCTGGTTGAGGCATCATCCAGTATCCAAATGGAGTGATTTTACTCTCATTTGAAAGCTCTTAAACTCGCGTTTATGCCTGGAAAATTTCATTTTCAGTCTCTGCATATACTCAGAGAAACTTAGAAAATACAGAACCTATGTCTGAAAAATTTCAGGATCCTAGGAGGGTTCATTTGCTTTTGTTGTGCACATAGGAGTGTTTATCCTCCAACAGAGGCAACATAAAATCTGAGATAGAGTTGAGGAGATAAGACCTTGCAAGTGCATCCTTGGAGCACCATGTGCTTAATCTCTCTTGCTCTTCTTGTGTTGGTTGACTTTTGTTCCTGAAACTTGGCATAACTTCATCTCCAGCCACATAACCATATAAACTTCTACCTTGAAGATAGGCTTCCATTCTTAATGACCAAGCTGAGTAGTTACCTCTGTCCAATTTGTCAATTGATGAAGGAAATCCATCTGCCATGTTATCCAACCTTGCTCTGATACCATTGTGAAGAGATGGATAGGTATGTGCTTGAAGATGAAGAGGTGTTGCAAAATCCTTGATCTACACCAGCCAATTGAACTCCAGGAGTATATGGTGGGCCCTTTTAGCTTGCCAATGGATGTATTAGACACCCTATGTACCTTGGAAGATCACTCTCAAAAAGATAGATCAAAACAGATAAGTTGGAGTTAGCTCATAGGTGAAAACTTGCTATTCTTGGTTCATACACCTGTCCAGTGTTTTACATAATTCTCTGAGCACAGCAGCAATTATCTTAATTCCTCTTGGGGAAGTCTAGGTAACTTAAAGAGCTAACTTTCAAGAGTAATCTCATCAAAAATAATGAACCACATACTGAGAATGAGTTTTAACAACTGATGACATCATCCCGATTTTCACGGGCTGCTACAGTTTGAGACTAGTGAGCAAAAAAACCAACATAACTCAAAATCTAGGAATCCAATGATTATGAAAATTTGTATGGTTATACTAGATAGTAAGCTGAATCCAAAAAGCTTTAAATCACTGAATTTGAATAAGTAACCACTGCGAAACACCTCTGAAACGATGAGTGAAAAAGTCGGGTACCTGATAGAGAAGTGAAAATGCACAGACACTGTTGACTTCAACTGAAGATAACTGAAGATTGCAACATCCAAATGACATGAAAATTTGTGAGCATATAGTAGACTTAAAGAGCTAACTTTACCAAGTTAAGTCATGGAAAATAATGCAACAAGCTCAGAGAAAACATCTCTGCAAGCTGACTAAGAAAAACAGAGAGTAATGGCAATGAGTAGTACACTTCACTAGAACATGGAAAGATGAACTCAAATAATCATGAAAATGAAAGTATATTGCTTGTACAATACAATGAATTACTGATACATATGTGTGCCTTGTAATCACACCTTGATATGGCATAAAGCTCAGCTCTTGGAGGTCTTCACATAGGTCTCTCTAACCATGACTAAAACTGCCATCTATTTATAGTTGAGTTTGGGAGGCTAACTTCCCTCAATCACTCTCCAATCAATCAATGATTGATTTGATTCTCTACCTACCACAAATCACGAATTTGTGGCTCCTCTCCCTTTTTGATCATGTGGACTCAACCACTTAAGATTCTCTTACTTTTACATTAAGTAAACTCTTCAAAAAATTACAAGAGGTAGTTCACGAGTGAACTTTATAGTCTTCATTTTGAAGCGTCTTCTAAGACTTTGTGAGACTCAAGCCAATACTTAGGCTTGTCATAGACTTGCTCCAACATATATCTCAAGTGCCTCCCGCACATATGGCTGCACCATCACAATACTCGATTGCTCGTGGTAGCACTCCTCTTGGCTTGACTCCTGCCATCCTCACTCGTGCCAGCCTCACTCCTCTTGGCCTCACTCCTAGGGATATCACTCCTATGCACGGTGCTACTTCCGTCGGAGGTATGTCTCCTAGCTTTATGACTCCAACATGAACATCTTTTGAGCCATTCCCTAGTGGCTCTAGTAGTAGACATGTGTGTTCGACACCTTAGCGTGATAGAGGTTTTGGCCCGTCTTGTAGGTTGAGGTCACGCTCTAGAGCAGAAGGTCCTAGGAGTGGATCTATAAGTAGCTCTAGAGGAGGCTGCTATTGTGGAAGCAGTGCGACGGACATTGTGTCACCCACTTCTAGTCCTAGAGCAAGTACCTATGATGTAGGTACACCACATGGTACACCACGTGGAACACCACGTGGAACACCACGTACACCTTAGGGTGCTCATGAACATGATGGCTCCAAGGTATATAGCATCTATGATGGAGCTCCGGTGATGGATGCGGTCAGAAAGGCCATGCATCAGCATATATGATAGCTTTGCTCCAGACAGTTTGGACACTCTATCATGTTGAAATGGAATGAGCAAGATAAAGATTGTAAACATTATATCGTAGAGATGATCTATCAGGAGTTCCGACCAGCACATGGGCATCCTCTTGTCAGTTCAGAGGGTGAATATTTTTTATTTAACAAAGATGGATGGGAAATTCAAGTCTAAACTCTTGGAGATAATTGATGAGGTATCCACGACAAGTTTAGTGGCAAAGGCTGCTATTATGCATAAAGATAAAATTGTAGGGGAAGCTCCCCTCACAGATTATAAGAGCCCTCGGCTTTCAGTCTCTATCCAAGGTCATGATTTTCAAGGAGTTATTGTAGATGGTGGTTATGGCATGAACTTGATGCCTGAACATACCATGAAAAAGATTGGACTACACCCTTCAAGACCTGCAAACTTCTCTATAACACTGGCAGACCAAAGAATAGTAAAGCCTATGGGAGTGGTTCCTAGAGTCCCAGTCAAGATACAAGGTACCATCTTTAACTTGGATTTTGTTGTTTTAAGGCTGCCACAGGTAGAAGGAAGTTTCCCCCCATTAACTGGGAGACCCTCGTTAAGGCACGCCAATGTTTTACATGATTGGGGCAAGGACACAATGTGGGTAAAGCAAGAGGGAAAAGATTTGCAATAGATAATTTTAGAAGAAGGACCAGACAATCAGAGACATACCAGCATGATGCAGACAATTGGTATTTGTATGGAAGAAGAATTGTTGGACAACCCACAAGTAGATCTATTTGAAGGAGCAAATTTATATGAAGATGAAAACATGTTGGCTTGGCTGCATGCAGAAGACCCATCTTCATGCTATGGAATTTTTCCAAACTCAAGTAAGAGGAAGCATATGAAGGAAAAGAGGACATCATTCAGGTTACTCACTCGAGTGAGATAGTCTCAGTCAGAGGCCATAGAAGAGAGAGGAAAAGAAAAGCCCTTAAGTGTAGCAATGATGAAGCTACTTCAAATCCTATATCAAGGGCTAATTTGTTATGGATACTGTTATGGATATCATCTGTTACGTCAATTTTTATGATAGTAAGTGCAGGGCTTTACAAGGATATGGAAGGAGTACCTACGAGTCTTGGGAAACAGAGGGTTCCATTGGATGAAGAAGCTGGAATAGTAAAACTGACAATTTGTAGATTAAGTCATAAAGCAGCAGAAACAAAGATACAAAAGATGCAGTATGGAGAAGATAATATTTTACTGAAGGATTTAGGGTGGCCCTTTTAAATGGTTAGTACGCCCAAAATAAAGACAAACAAATGAAGTGCAGTACAATTGGAGATTATGGAGGAGTTTCTCTTAGTCAACATATCAATGCTCAAGGCCTATCATCAACATAACTAAAGATTTATGGATCGCGTAGAACTTGCAAATTTTTTCTAGGTTGTACATAGCCTTCTCATGTCATTCTTGCTTACGTTTTAGTAGTTTTTATCCATTTTCATGCTTGTTCTTTGTGTTTTTAGCAAATTTAGCAACCTTTTCATAGTCCTTGGCATAAGTACATTTTTTGGAAACAGTTGATAATTTTTCAAGCATTTTTAGAATTTTTCTAGCATTTTTTTCATCCTTTTCAATTGTCAATTTCTTGCCAAATTGGAGGAATAAAGGAAGCTCTCTATGGTTTTGAGTGAGGAAATTGGCCCAGACTTGTAGGGAAGTTTTTGAGAATTTTTTTGGATTTTTTTGCTTTTTCTTTTGGACTGTTTCTGTATTTTTCTCCAATTTTTTGGATATTTTCATCCAAAAAAAGGGGCCCCCATGGATTTTGTTTTCTCCACAAAAAAAGGGACGAGAAAATTTTGGGAAAATCTCTCTCTCTCTCTCTCTCTCTCTCTCTCCTCCCCCCTCCTCCCCGCTCGCTTGAGCCCATACAAGTCATATTGGTCAAAGTCAACCATAGTCAAAGTCAATGATAGTAAAAGTCAAAAGGGTCAAAGTCAAAGTAGTCAAAGTCAACAAGATCAAGGTCAAAGTCAACACGGGCAAAGTCAAAGTGTTCAAAGTTCAGGTGTCAAAGTGCACAGGTAGTGCACAATTAATTGTCCACAAAGGGTAAAATTGCAGAAAGTTGGTTGTAGGTTGCAGAGGTATTTCTATAATTTTTCTAAGGTTCAAAGTGTGTTTAAAAGTATTTGGAAGGTCGAGGTGAACCCTCTCTTAATTTCACAACTGAGGAATTAAAAGGCAAAATGTGAAGGTATGTGAAGCAGCAGCGTACACAGAAGTGAAAGCATGGCCCCCCAATTAAAATTTTTGTTTTAGTCTAAAGTCACTATTTGACAAAAACAGGGATTTGTTGGCTGCCCACTTTTGGAGACAATCTTGGGACATCAAAGTGGGCACCAAGATACTCTTGCTGTTAGAAGCATATGTGAATCGACACTCAAATCAAGGCAAGGACTATTCTTGGAGGACTAAGCAAGGTGAGCATAGTCTAAGCTAGGCAAGAGAAGTGCAAGAGACACACAATGTGTGTGATGCAGAAAAGCGAAGTGCAAGGTGTGCATGAAGAGTCACTAAGAAGTGTGTAGAGAAGGGCTAAGCTTACAACCAAAGATACCAAGGTCCCCTTGAAGCTGTGCGCATGGTGACAGAAGGTGTCCATCCCTCCCCCTTATTGGAAGCTTGGTGCAAGGTGTGCACAAGTGCAGGCTTGGAGAAGGTGGAGGTGTGGTGCAGGGAAGGCCGACAACAACAAGACCCTTGGGTATTTTGTATTTTGTGATTGTGCACTCTATGGGATTTTGCACAGAAGCATTGGATTGTATTGTGCACCACCATTGCATTTGTCTTATAATCAATGGATAGAGGCTTCCTGTGTGTATCTTTCTTCTTACCTTTCCCATTTCTCCTACAAACACTCAAATCCCTTCTTGTCCAAGAATCCCCCAACATTTACATTCAATATATATTTATTTTCATGATCATTTGTGACCATATCTTCATGTCTATGTGAGTGTACTCTTCACTACCATACTTCTCAATTTTTCAGTCAGATTGTAGAGATAGTTTCTTCGAGCATGGTACATCATTTTCAGTGATTTAACTTGATAAATTTAGCTCTCTAAGCCTACTATATATTGCCAAAGTTTCATTTCATTTGGACTTCACAATCATGAGATATACTCATTTGAAGTCACCTGTATCTCTCCATCTTCTACCTATTGAAAAGTCGGGATCACATACGTGAATTGCTAAACTTATTTCTCTTAATATGGTCAAATAATATTTTTTTATGAAATAACTCCCAACTGATTGCATTTCTTCCTAATTATATTCCTCTAATTATCTTCTACTTTGTATACTGCTAAAAGCAAGTCCAAAGAGAACAAAGGAAGAGGAAAGAAAGTGGATGATGAAGAAGGTACACATCAAGCTAACTATGTAGATAGAGGAAGACATGGTAGAGGTAGAGGCAGAGGAGGAAGACAAGCCAGGGGGAGATCCCAAGACTCTAATCCCTGTTCTATTTGTGGATTAACTAATCATACAAATGAAAATTGCTTCAGGAATTCCAGGAACCAAAGAGGCAGAGCCTACAATGGAGGAAGTTATGGCTACTCTAGAGGAAGGACCAACAACTTCAATGGATACTAAAACAATTACAACCATCCAAACTATCAAGTAAGCAATAGAGGAAGAAGAGACTTCAATAACTACACAAAAGACTCAAATCAAGAGGGCTCATTGCTAATCATGAATATGGCAATGCCTCAAGGTAAATCTGATGAGCATGTTTTCTACATAGATTTAGGTTGTTCCAATCATGTGGCAGGAAATGTGGCTCTCCTATCAGATTTAGAAGTTCCAAGGACCAAGCATGAAGTGCAAACACGTGATGATACAAGACAGTTGGTGGAGAAAGGCCTACAAGTTAGGTTCACAAAAGCAAGAGCATTTGTTGAAGATCCAAGTCAAGGACTCAAGAGAATTGCAAAAGGTTAAAAGACAGGTATATTTTTCACATTTGAATTACAAGACACTAAGAACATTGCTCTCTTTAATTATGATAGTCATACACTCACAGAATCGGAATTATGGCACAAAAGGTTTGCACATATTGGTGAAAGATCATTAAAGCAAATTTGTAGGGACCAAAGTGTACTTGGACTCCCTAATTTGTCAAAGCAACACATGATTTATAAGTGTAGTGCATGTCAATTTGGAAAGTCTCGCAGGTTACCATTCACGAAGAAAGGATATATGCATGGAGATCTCTTGTATTTGGTTCATAGAGATGTATGGGTACCTAGCAAGGATTTGGATCAAGGTATTCTGTATCCTTCATTGATGATTACAGAAGATTGACTATGCTATACTTTATAAAACACAAGGACGAAGTCTTTTCATGCTGTAGAAAAGAAGAAAGTACCAAAGCACAATGGAAAGAAGCTATGGATGAAGAAATAGAAGCACTCCAAGAGAATGACACTTGGGAGCTAGTACCCAAGAAAGCATCAATGAAGGTAATTGGCTCTAGGTGGAATAACAAAATCAAAAGGAACGCATATGGACCCATAAACAGGTATAAAGCTAGGCTTGTGGCTAAGGGTTTTGCACAAACCCAAGGAGTTGATTATGAAGAAACTTTCTCACCTATGGCTAAGATGCCAACCATCAAAGCCTTGGTAAGTATAGCTACATCTAGAAATTGGAATATGTATCAACTAGATGTGAAAAATGCCTTTCTTAATGGCTGGATTTCAAAGGAGGTTTGCATGGCTCAACCTCTTGGCTTTGAAGACCCAAAGAAGGTAAATCATGTAGCCAAACTGAACAAAGCTCTTTATGGGTTGAAGCAGGCACCTAGGGCATGGAATCATAGGCTAACAACCTATCTTCAAGACCAAGGATTCATGATGAGCAAGCCAGATTCTTCTCTCTTTATCAAGAGAAGTAATTCAGAAGTGATATTCTTATGTGTATGTATTGATGACATCATTTTGAAACGTAGTGATACCAATGGCATCAAACAAATCAAAAATCAAATGATGTAGGAGTTCAAAATCAGTGACCTAGGTTTTTTGAAGTATTATCTTGGACTTGAGTTAGTATACACTAATTCTAGAATTTACATCACTCAAAGGTAATATGTGCACGACATGTTGAAAAGGTTCCACTTGGAGAATGCAAAAGTAGCTAGCACCCCTATGGAGGTAAATCATAAACTGAGTGCTCACGAAGGTGATTTGCTCAAAGACATTGCAGATTATCAAAGAATAGTTGGAAATCTAAACTATGCAACGTCCTTAACAAGGATTGACATTTGTTATGGAGTGAGTGTTCTAAGACAATTCATGCATAAACCTAGAACACCTCACTTGGAAGCTGCTAAAAGAATCTTCAACTATCTCAAAGGTACTCAAGATTAAGGTATCTACTTTCCATACACCTCAGATTTGGATATAAAATTATAATTAGATGCAGATTGGGCAGGTTGTAAGAATGGTAGAAGAAGTACTTCTAGATACTTATCTTTTGCGGGTGATAAACCTATTTCATGGTCTTCAAAGAAGCAACCAAATGTTGCTCTATCTTCAAGAGAGGTTGAATACAGGGGATTAGCAAATGCTACCCAAGAAGCAATTTGGATTAGATTGCTCTACTCAGATTCGGGACTTCGCACTCATTCACCTATGATCTTTGATGATAACACAAGTTCTTTGCATCTTGCAACCAATCTCATTTATCATGCAAGAATGAAGAATATAGAAGTGCACTATCACTATGTTAGAGAGAAACGCTTGAGCAAAGAGATACAATTAGCATATGTATCTACAAATATGAAATGTGCTCACTTGATAACCAAAGCACTTGATGTTACTATGCTATGCACGTTTAAAACCATGATTGGATTGTAGGATATTCAAGAGGATTGATGAAGCTATACAAGCCAAAATGTTTGCCTTGAGGGGGAGTTGTTGGTGCAAATATCCAAGCCTTCACATTTGGCTTGGCATGGACGATTATATGTGGAAGCAATTGATGGATCATGTGAATCCTAGCTTGTAATCTTTTGATCATTCACCATTGTAAAAGGTTTTAATCTTGAGAGAATATTCTAGAAATAAAAATCTTTTGGAGTCAGGTAGAACAATAGCTATGACTTTTTAATGAGAGAATATCTCCTTATTTGGAGGAATCACTCTTTATATGGAGCCAAGTGTGAATTGAAAATTTAAACTAAGAGAATCAACCTATAAAAAGGGATGTAAAAACTCGTAGCAAGTGGGCCTCATTTGAGAGCTCTTCCATTGATTATTTGCATGATTAGAGTAGCTTAAATTATAGTTTCTCTCTCTTCTACTTAAGCTGAATACAGAGGTCCTACCATAGCCACTCAAGAAGCAATGTGGATGAAGACACTATTTACAGATCTTGGATTGGAGATTGGAACTCCATGCATTTTTAGTGACAGCATGAGTTGCATTCACTTGGCTACCAATGGAGTTTTTCATGCAAGGACTAAACATATTGAAGTACACTACCACTATGTATGAGAGAAGACTGTGAGCAAGGAAATTCAGCTATCTTATGTGTCAACCCATTAACAATGTGTAGACACTTTAACCAAGGCATTAGATGGAACAAAACTCAGTAAATTCAAAGGTATGAATGGTTTGCATGTAATCTTGGAAGATTGAAGACCTCAAGCTTACTTGAATTGAGGGGGAGATGGTGGAACAGGTTCATGACAAGTCAAAGTGTTGTCTCGAGTCTTCAAATGACAAAGAAACTTGAATCAAATGATAAAGCTTTGAAGAGTTCACTTGTGAACTCATTCTTGTAACCTTTGAGTTTTTACTTGATATAAAAGTGAAAGAATCTAAAGTGGTTGAATCCACTTGATGATTAGGAAAATAAATTGATGAATTCATGATTGAATTAGTTAGAGAATCAATCACTAAAAGTTAGGAGATTAGCAAGATTCAAATTCAAATCTTGGCTCCAATCATCACGATATATACACATCGTTTAGTCATGGGGTTAACAACACCATTAGCTGAACTTCATGCCATATCAGAGTGCGATCTCAATGCACACACATGTACCAATAAGTCCGTTGTACTTTACATTCAATATATATTTATTTTCATGATCATTTGTGACCATATCTTTATGCCTATTTGAGTGTAGTGTTCACTGCCATTCTTCTAAGTGTAGTGTAGTCACATTGCAAGGATGGTTTCTCTCAACATGGTGCAGCATTTTGAGTGATTTAACTTGATAAAGTTATCTCTCTAAGTCTACTCTATAGTACCAAAGTTTCATGGCATTTGGAGTTCAAAATCGTGAGATATATTCATTTGAAGTCACTTGTATCTCTGCATCTTCTACCTCCTGAAAAGTCCGGATCACATACCTGACTTGCTAAACTTATTTCTCTTAGTATGGTTAATCATTCTATATGAAATAAGTTCCAATAGGTTGCATTTGCTTCCTAATTAGATTCCTCTAAAATCTCTCTAGTCAATTGTAATCAGAGAATGAGCACTAAGTGAAATACTGAAGCATTCATGACCAAATTAGAAAATTTCATCATGTTGACTATTGGCCAAACTAGTATGTTTTGATTCAACTTTTTGAAACTGACCTTCCAAGATACATAGGGTGCATAATACATCCTTTGGCAAGCTAAAAGGGCCCACTACATATCCATGGAGTTCATTTGGCTAGTGTAGTGCAAAGTTTCTACAGCACCACTTCATCTTTCCCAAATACAAATCAATCTCTTCACAAGACCAACACATATTAATTCGAATATTTATAAAACACATACATCATACAAAGCACATAAACACACATTCTAATAAATATATTATATTTCTTATAAGTATACATATTCTAATAAAACGTAAATGCACACTTACTTAAGCACACATAGGAATAAAGTCACATTCATATACATTAATCAAGTAAAGTTTGCCTTTATAATAAGTGAATATATAAGGTATCAAGCTTACCCGTAACGTTTCATATGGAAATAAAGAGAGAGATCAGAGAGAGGGAGGGACAATAAGATAGAGATCCAGAAAGAGGTCGTAATTACATCATAGATCTAAATGTTTGAGCTCTCTTCAATCAAATGCACGTGAACGACGATCGAAGAGCGGTTTAACATTTTTTATGTTTTGTAACGTCACATAAGCGATGAAAAATTATCGTGCCCCGATACTCGGTTGTGTTATATAAGTGATGCCTTAGCATCGTATAAGTGACAATGCCTATAGTATAAGCGGCACTTTCAGCCAAGTCATATAAGTGACGCGAAATCATCGACGCTAATGTTTACATTGCTCTTAGCATTGGTAACAACATCGGAAATAACATCGAGATTAACATCTTTTAGATGATGGTATGCGCTCAATGGCCACTTTGCTCGATCATGAAGTGATGAAAATGTGTCGCGTTAAGCATTGCTATGCCCCGTTTATTCTTGTAGTGTGAGGGCATTTTCTAAAGGCAAAGCAAGGGGCCCGCTGTACACTTATTAAGGTTTTCATACTCAAAATCCAAACCAAAAGAGCTAGATGCCAATCACCTCTCCAATATTTACAAAACTGAGATATACAAAAAGTCGGTAATAATGCATTCACTATGATGGAATATTTACCATCAAGGCAAAGAAGAATTCTCCCTGCCTAAGTACTAGAAATTATTATGTTAGCAAAATTCAGGTCTTTACCCTTCATCCATATCACGAGCTTGCTAACGGAAGGAAATTCATCCATAGGATCAGCAATATCACGAGACAATTATGCTCAATGTGAAGATGACTATAAATCCAGAAAAAAAAGACAAACACGACAAATCCAGAAATGACTCTGAGAACACTCCATAAATGTATCTTTCAAAAATAACATATGTATAATGAAAGGAGGGCACAAAAGTCCACCACTCCAGAAATATATCTTTGAAAATGCTCCGGACAAATTTCATGGCTTCACAGCATAATACTCGCTAATTTATAACTAGACCACAAATATCTCCTGAAATCGAAAGCACATGGAGCTTTCTTAACAGAATGAATGCTTCAAAGGGAAACACCTAGTAATTCGCAACATTGAATGCATCTCAAGATTATGATCCATTACACTTTTAGAAGCATATAAAGTGCATAGTTTAAAATCGTATGTTGTTAGCAGGAACAAATCCATGCATGTTACGAAAAGAAAACAAAAAGAAAAGGGGATAGAATCGTCTACAGCCTACATCATATCGAAAACACAGCAGCCTTCATCACATTGTCTCCATCCATCTCATCCAACAGTCTCCACAAACACAAAAATACGCAGACGTAGCACCAGATGAAGAAGAGTCGACTCTTTCTGAATATTGTCTCCATCCATCTCCAGATAAAGAAGAGTCGACTATCTCTGAATATTGTAGTCCGCAAGTGTGCGCCCATCCTGCAATTGTTTGCCAGCGAAAATGAGCCGCTGTTGGTCAGGTGGGATACCCTCCTTCTCGTTAATTTCTGCCTTTACGTTGCCAATTGTGTCAGAACTCTCCACCTCCAGAGTGATGGTCTTTCCGGCGAGCGTTTTCACAAAGATCTGCACGCCACCACGCAAACGCAAGACAAGGTGGAGCGTCGATTCTTTCTGGATATTGTAATCGGCCAGTGTGCGGCCATCTTCTAGCTGCTTCCCAGCGAAAATCAGCCGCTGCCGATCAGGTGGAATACCCTCCTTGTCCTGTATCTTGGTTTTTACATTATCGATTGTGTCAGAGCTCTCAACTTCGAGTGTAATAGTCTTACCCGTGAGCGTTTTCACAAAAATCTGCATGCCACCGCGAACGCGAAGGACGAGATGGAGGGTGGATTCCTTGTGGATGTTGTAATCGGCAAGCGTACGACCATCCTCGACCTGTTTGCCAGCAAAGATGAGACGCTGCTGGTCAGGAGGAATGTCTTCTTTGTCTTGGATCTTGGTCTTCACATTGTGAATAGTGTCCGAACTTTCCACCTCTAGGGTCATCGTCTTCCCCGTCAGTGTCTTCACGAAGAGCTGCATGATTAATAGTTGATTAAAGTATACCTCAGACCTACGACGATGATCAGGAGGACGATCGCAATGCGCTGATTCTCGTCTGGGGAACAACATTCAAAGGCTTGTATATTTATGTACGTTACGGAGGCCTTACCGACGATGCTTTTTCCTGGGGTTGCTTTTGCTTTTCTCTTTTGCAAAAAAACCTACGAATACGATCAATGAAGCTTTTATTCGGTTTACTGGAAATTACAAAACAACTCGACATAGAAAGATTACACAATGATGGATTGAATGCTTAATGGTTCTAAGCCATACTTATAATTGATTTGCTCCATGAAGCTGAAGCTACAGTAGTGCATGTGCATTAGCAATTGGTTCAAAGCCCAACAGTGTATCGGGCCAAAGGTTAGCATGTCCATGTTGAGGTGGTATTGGAAGTTCCTCCCCATAGATACATGCTTTAATCTTTTTCATTAACCAAAAATATGGAGATTGTTTTATTAGAGAAGTTGTTTGTTGGTGATAAAGTAATATGCAAAAGATGGTGATGAAATTCCCACCTATGCGTTGGGACTATCCTCATCTTTCTATCACATTCTATGGAGACTTACTTGTACATAAAGGGTGGGTTCCCCTTAAATCCCTTAATTCCTTTGTACAACTATGTAAGAGTGCTTCATAGAGACACCACTTTCACACTTCTTCTTTGATGATCAATCCATAGAGTTTTGTAGAGCAACACATTGATTTCCGAGTCTTAGGATCGTTTTGTCTAGTCTTAGGATTGTTTTATTTAGTCTTAGGATTTTTGGCATGGGGAATGAGCAAAAGAGATATCCAGAATCTCCTACTTCCAATTTGACATCTACCATACATAGAGTTCGGATGTCTTATAACTTGTTTGCTCCTTTAAAGATGCATTACATTATGTTTTCCTTTTAATTGATCATACATTACAATGCTTTTTCCTGGGGTTGCTTTTGCTTTTCTCTTATGCAAAAAAATCTACGAATACGATCAATGAAGCTTTTATTCGGTTTACTGGAAATTACAAAACAACTCGACATAGAAAGAATACTCAAAGATGGATTGAATGCTTAATGGTTCTAAGCCATATTTATAATTGATTTGCTCCATGAAGCTGAAGCTACAGTAGTGCATGTGCATTAGCAATTGGTTCAAAGCCCAACAGTGTATCGGGCCAAAGGTTGGCATGTCTATGTTGAGGTGGGATTGGAAGTTCCTATCCCCATAGATACATGCTTTAATCTTTTTCATTAACTAAAAATATGGAGATTGTTTTATTAGAGAAGTTATTTGTTAGTGATAAAGTACTGTGCAAAAGATGGTGATGAAATTCCCATCTATGCGTTGGGACTATCCTCATCTTTCTATCACATTCTATGGAGACTTACTTGTACATAAAGGGTGGGTTTCCCTTGAATCCCTTATTTCCTTTTTAGAACTATGTAAGAGGGCTTCATATAGACACCACTTTCACACTTCTTCCAAAATTTCTACATTACAAACCTTTCATATTGTTTCTTCCTTGATGATCACTCCATAGAGTTTTGTAGAGAAACACATTGATTTCCGAGTCTTAGGATCGTTTGTCTAGTCTTAGGATTGTTTTATTTATTCTTAGGATTGTTGACATGGGGAATGAGCAAAAGAGATATCCAGAATCTCCTACTTCCAATTTGACATCTACCATACTTCCACATTATCTTGAGTTGGGATTCAATGTGTGCTTCCTTACATAGAGTTCGGATGTCTTATAACTTGTTTGCTCCTTTTGAAGATGCATTACATTATGTACATCATTAGGGACATATATAAAATTTGTAGCTCCTTCCACTTGGTAAAATTGAGTCTCTATATCGGAACAACTCTATCTCGAGACAAATTTCAAAATTTGGGTTGACTATTGTCCTCTCATTGTTAATTTTTGCTTTTAACATATGATTATTATTGTTAAGGGCACAAGGTATCTCTCAAAAAGGAAACATCATTTCCTAGTACTTGGCTTTGAAATCCCAAGGGAAATCTTTCATTAAGAGATTTAACGCAATGGAAATACAATAGGACCTTCCACAATTGTTTTCCTTGTTGGAAAACTAGTGGATCTTAACCTAATTTGGTGATGTTCCATATAGTTTCCTCTTTGTTTGTTCTTCCATAGATTCCTTCGTAGCTCTAGTAAGAAGTAATCATCATAAATCTTATATGAGATACAATCAAGTCTTGAAGATACAGTTACCTTTGTTTTGACTACCCAAACCTTTACTTATTAAAATTTCTCCTGTCAAAGTACTTATGATTAAGTAATTTACATGATAGAAGCTATTTTGGTATGCTTTAAGTCTCCTAGAAAGTTTTAATCATCGATTTTTTAATAAATGGAACTTGCTTTTTCTACTTAATGCTCTTGTACTCAAGGATTGGAAGGAGAAAGTTGTAGGTTCTTGGAAGGATCAGACTTCAGGGCTTCACATTCTTGAGTTTTCAGAAGATCTAATAGGTTCTTGGAATGATTCTCTTTGTTGCATAACAATGAGAATCCATTTAAATTCTCATAGAGACACCACTTTCACACTTCATACAGACACGAGTTTCACACTTCTTCCAAAACTTTCTACATTACGGACACAAATCGTAGATGATCACTCTATAGAGTGTTGAAAAGAAACTCATTGATTTTCGAGTAGCTCCTATTGGCATGTGATTGTTTTCTTTAGTCTTAGGAACTTCATTATAAGTCTAAACTCTTTTAAACGCATGGGGCATGAGCAAAAAAGATATCCGAAATCTCCTACTTCCAATTTAACATCTACCACACTTTAGAACATTTTTAATTCCTTAAAATTTTGATTTGAGATGAATGTGTACTTCCTTGCATAGAGTTGGGATGACTTATAACTTGTTTGCTCCATTAAAGATGCATTACATTATGTACATCATTAGGGACATATATAATAGTTGGAGCCCCTTCCACTTGGTAAAATCTGGTCTTTATATCACAACATTGTTGAGGAATCAACTTCTTCAAGGTGATTCTAATCATCTCTACCTCGAGACAAATTTCAAATTTTGTCTTGCTTATTGTAGTCTCATTGTTAATATTTTCTTTTAACGTATGATTATTATTGATGGTAAGAAACCAATTGAAATTTCTTATTGCGGTGAAGTCTCTTTTAACGTATGTCTTCTTTGTCTTGTATCTCGGTCTTCACATTGTGAATAGTGTCCGAAATTTCAAACACCTGTATTTATCTACATTACAGAGGCTTGTATTAATGTACATTACGGAGGCTTTTTTTCTTATCCAAACATCTTTTTCCTACAATCAATGAGGGTTTTATTCGGTTTACTCGAAATTATTAAATCAAATCGACCTAGAAAGATTACACGATGGAGCCATATTGATAAATGGTTTACTCCATGAAGTTGAAGCTATAATAGTGCATTAACTATTGGTTCAAAGTTGTAGCTCCTTCCACTTGATAAACTTGAGTCTTTATATCCAAACATCAATGAGGGATTAACGCCTTCAAGCTGATTCTAGCCATCTCTATCTCGACACAAATTTAAAATTTTGTCGTGAGTGTTGTCCTCTTATTGTTAATATTTTCTTTTAAAGTATGATTATTGTTGATGGTAAGCAACCAATTCATGTCTCGTATTGAGCTCAGGGTTTTGGTGACATACTCTCACTACAACTACCAAAAGAGGTGCTCTTTAGCTCAAGATCATACCTTAGGCAAACTCATTTCTTGCTTTTCCGATGAGGATGGGGACTAAGAAGTAAAGGTCTATACTTTTGGCCCTTTTTATATGAGGAGCATGTTTGTGGTGCAACCCCTTTGGTTCAAATTAAAGCGATATTTGATTTTCAATCCCTTTGGAAAATTCACTTCCACCTTCCAATATACCTTTTAAATACATTTTACATTTTTTAGTGACATCAAATTAAGGGCACAAGGTATCTCCCAAAAAGGAAACTTCATTTCCGAGTACTTAATTTGAAATTCCTAGGGAAAATCTTTCTTTAAGAGATTTAATGCTATGAAAATAAAATAGGAGCTTCCAAAATTGTTTTCCTTGTTGGAAAACTAATGGATGTTATCCTAATGTGGTGATGTTCCATGTAGTTTCTCTTTTATTTTGCTTCCATAGATTTCTTCAGAGCTCCAATTAGAAGTAATCATCATAAATCATATATGAGATGCAATCAAGTCTTGGAGATAAAATTACCTATGTTTTGACTACCCAATCCTTTACTTATTAATTTTTTTTCCTCTCAAAGTAAATATGATTATGTAATTTAAATTCTAGAAGCTTACTCGGGCATTCTTACAAAGAAGCAATTTCAAGGTTTTTGTTCATCATTCTTGATAAAAAATACGATATCTCATTATCCTTGGAGGCTTTAAGTCTCCTACCGAGTTTCAATCATTGCTTTTGGTATAGAAATAACTTGGTTTTTTTATTAATGCTCTTGTAATCAAGAATTGGAAAGAAAAAGTTGTAGATTCCTAGAAGCATCAAATTTTAGGGATTGAGTTTCTTGAGTTTAAAAAGATCTAATGGATTCTTGAAATTCTTTTCTTTGTTGCTACCAATGAGAGTCCATTTCAATTCTCATTTCTATTTGTGCATTTAGGTGACTTTCAATGTTAATAAAACTAATTCTTTCATGGTTAGAGAGTTTTAAGAGTACTTCATTGGATTTTTCCAAAGAAAACTTTTTAACAAATGGAAACTTGGAGTAACCATTAGCTATCGCTTATTAGAGTATACCACGTCCATGTACTCTAGATTAATCTAGTTGGGTTTCATTATTGAGGCCAACTAAGATTTAATTCATAGTTTAAATTACATTATTGATTTAAATTGATGGAGCCATATTTGCTCGACCTAATGGACATTATGTTTTTCCTTATGTACTAGTCTTTATATATTGCACTTGTTGTATTCTTGTTTTAGGTCATTCTTGTACATTCCTTTTTATGTAATAGAAGAAGGAGAAGAAGATCATTTCTTCCTTGCCTCAATCTATGTGTGTGCTTCTCCTTGAGAATGAGTGTGTGTGTGTGAGAGATCTCTTCCTTATCTCCTTCCTCATGACATGGTATCGAAGCCAGTGTGGCTGTAGAGAGCTCGTGGAGAAGGCAACGGTGAATACTACGCGGCAAGACATGGAGAAAACAGGATTCACAAATGACCTCCGTTTGCTACGAAAATCAGCGTGAAGGTAGAAGACCTCAAAATATTTTCGAGAGTTATCCCTTTAGGCTCACTTGTTTTTGTCAGATCGAAGTTTCGGAGCCATCTCCACCTCCATTTTGAGCTTCCAAGGTGGGGCCCATAGAAAAACCAAGTCAGTTTGAGAAAGTCTAACTTGCGCTATGTTCGGCAACACTCATATATTTGAGATCAAGAGTTTCAAGTGGTTCCGTGTACCGTTGATACACGAAAACTATGTTTTTATGAGATCGAACTATCACATCATAGTACGATAGTGTTCAAATAGAAGTGTTGCTTGTAGTGTTTTGTAGTGTTGTGAATTGCTGCAGAAATGGCAAACACAGATGGAATGAGTCAGCTTATGAGCAATATGCTGGAGAAGAAAAACTTCCATGCTTGGAGATTCAGAATGACAAATTTCATGACGGGAAGAGACTACTGGAAGTACCTCGAAGGAGAGAATGAAAATGCTCCGTAGTTACCAGAGAGGGATCGGACTGCAGAGAAGTTAAGAGCATATGAGGAATGGAATCAAGGAGCATGAAAGGTAATGTATTGGCTATCTAATAGCATACTGGATAGCATGCTTGCACACATGCAGGATGCCAAGACTTTGAAAGAGGCTTGGAACAGTTTGGTCACTTGTATGAGACTAATACAAAGGCACGAAAATTGCAACTCAAGAACGAGCTGCATACATTGGAAAAGAAGAGCATGTCAGTAAGTGACTACACTCTGAAAATCAAAAGCATATGTGAGTCACTTGCATCTATTGGCATGACTATAGATGATGATGATAAGGTGGAAGTGTGCCTTCATGGTTTAGGAGCTGCATATAAGCAGTTCAGAACGTCTATACACACTAGAGAAAATATTCTGAATATTGTTGATTTGGTATCCATGCTGATTACTGAAGAAAAGAATCTTGGTGAGGATTTAAACTCCCAAGGAAAGCCCAAATCTGAGCAGGTATTCTACTCTGGCAGAGGAAGAGGCAGAGGTAGAGGTTTCGGAAGTGGAAGAGGAAATAGTAACCAAGACCAAGGTCAACAAGAGAATCATGCAGGAGGAAGAGGACAGTTTTGAGGTAGGGGGGCAAAAGAGCTCACAAAAATTTCCAAAGAAATGATTCAGGTAATGATAGTAAAGGATGATGGAATTGTGGTAAACTTGAATACTTTGAACGTGATTGGAGGTTCAAGAATCAAAATAACAGAAGGTAGCAAAACAACTATGCATCCACAAGTGCAGATGATTCTGAGAACTTGTTCATGGTTCAACTTCACATGATGAATATGATGTCTATTGGTATTTCAAAATCGAATGATAATGCTTGGTATGTTGATTTAGGCGCTTCAAATCACATGACCAGTCATGCACAATGGTTAAGTAGTTTGCAAAAATTGTCAGTTCCTGCATATGTTGAAACAAGTGATGATACATCACATCCTATCGAGCATACAAGAAACATAGCATTGTCTATGGAGGATGGGAAGGTAAAACATCTTGTTGAGGTGCTGCATGTTTCAAACATAACAAAGAATCTAGTTTCTGTTGGACAAATGGTTGACCAGGGATTACAAGTCAGGTTCAATGCTGATGGGTTATATGTAGAAGAATACAAACATGGTGGAAAATTGATCGCCAAACGAAACAAAGTGGGTAGGATGTTCACCTTAAATGTGAAAGTTCTTGAAATGAATGCAGCCATGTTTGCAAAAGGTGCAGAAGTTATTGTTGATATAGAGATGTGGCACAAACCAATTGGACATCCAAATCGGCAAAGATTGAAACTCATGCAGTCAAAGGAGATTATTCATGGACTACCAAATTTCAAGGTTTCAGAGATGCAAAAGGTATCTGGAGCATGTCAATTTGGTAAACAATCAAGATCATCATTTCCACATGACAAGCATGTTAGTGAGAATGTGCTAGAAATAGTACATAGAGATGTTTGGGGTCCTACAAAGACCACATCTATGGGTGGTTGTAGGTTTTACGTTACTTTCATTGATAAAGATACACGAAAAGTGTGGGTATATTTCATGAATGAGAAGAGTGATGTATTCACTAACTTCCAGAATTTTAAGGCTATTGTGGAAAAGCAGACAGGGAATTATATTCAGACATTAAGATCTAATGGAGGAGGTGAATACATGTCAATGAGCTCAAAAATTTTCTTAAAAGTCATGGAATTCGACGTCGATTTTCATGTAGGTACACACCACAAGAGAACAGTGTTGCTGAATGCAAAAATAGACATATTGTAGAAATAGCAAGAGCCTTGATGGCTGAAAAGAATATGTCTCATTGTTATTGGGCAGAAGCTCTGCATATGGCTGTATACATCATGAACAAAACTCCAACTACTGCTGTACATCAAGTTACACCTGAAGAGAAGTTCATAGATAAAAATCGAAACTTATCACATGTGAAGTTTTTGGCTATATTGCATATGGACATGTTCCAGATGAGTTGAGGATGAAGGTTGATCCAAAAGCAGAAAAATGTGTCTTCATTGGACACTTCCTTGAGAAAAAGTGATATAGATGTTATAACCCACTCACACGATAGGTGAAGGTGAGAAGAGATGTGGTATTTGATGAAATGTCGAGCTTCTATGCAGCCAAAGAAGGACTGAGTCTTGAACCAAATGACAAAGAAAATGCTTAAAACTCAAGTGCAGAATCTCAGGTTTTGAGTGGACCGGATGCATCACCAAGCAATAGTTCCAACTCAAATTCATGGAGTGGAAGATTACGTGGAAATTTCAGTCCAACAAATTCATCAAATACATCCAAGAAAGGTAAAGAGAAGCTTTCTGCTGGTCATAAAACATGTGCAAGTCTTGAGATGTTGATGGAGATTCAAGCCGTTCAGAAAAGAGTCTTGATGAGGAACTTGGCTTGCCCTCTGTGGACTCCAAGAGTAAGAAACGCATATGTAGATGATACAAGGAGAAGTGACCCAAGAGCAAGAAGATATGGGAGGATGTGGAATTCGGTGCAACGATTGACATATGATAGTTACATGGCTCGTCATTGTGCCTACATGACAAAGGTAATACACGATGCTAAACCTTCTTGCTTTGAAGATGCAATTGGAAATGCAGATTGGGAAAAAGCTATGGATGAGCAGATATCTGCACTTTATGGGAATGTGGTGATACTGAAGAAAGCATCAAAGAGGTAAATCAACTTCTTATGCAAGAATTCAACATGAAAGATCTTGGTGTGCTGCACTATTTCTTGGGCAATGAGTTTATTCATACAGAAATAGGTATATGGATGTCACAAAGGCAATATGCCTTGAATATGTTGCAAAAGTATGGTATGGCTAACTGTAAGCCAATTTCTATGCTGTTAGATCATAATTTTAAGTTAGATACTACGTTAGGTGAACCATAGGACAATGCCACTATGTATAGGAAAATTGTGGGAAGCTTGATATATCTCACAATTATGAGGGTTGATCTTAGCTACACTATTGGACTTGAAAGTCAGTTTATGCAGGTTCCTAGGAAGCCACATTTGGATGCTTTGAGGTGCACTCTATGTTATGTGAGTGCTACTTTAGATTATGCGTTGCTTTATGAAGCTGGTGTAGATTTGCAGGTTCATGGATACACCATTGGCTGGTAGTACTCCAGATAGAAGATCTACCAGTGGTGTTTTATTCTCACTTGGAGGTGAAGCTATTGCATGGAGCAGCAAGAAGTGACCCATTGTTGCTTTGTCGAGTATAGAGGCTGAGTATAGAGGTGTTGTAATGGCAACATGTGAGGCATCATGTCTGGAGATGCTACTTGTAGATTTAGGTGTGGAAGTGCAAAAGCCTATCATTATCTATTGTGATAATCTTAGCAGAATACACTTAGCACGGAACCCTGTTTTTCATGCTAGAACAAAGCATATCAAGGTACATTATCACTTCATCAGAGAGAAGGTATTTGCAGGTGATATTGATCTTGTCTATGTGAGAATAGATGAGCAGGTTGTTGATGTTTTCACTAAAGCACTTGGAGCAGAGAAGGTGAAGAAGTTTCGGAAGATGCTTGGATTAGAGGACATGACGTTGAGCTTGAGGGGGAGTGTTGAGATATCAAGCTCAACATGTGATGATCCAGGGTGACACGTCTCAGTTTTTCATTTTGACATGTATAGTGGTCACACCGGTATATGTCAGGGATACTTCATTGAGCTTTATTAGATTTATCTACCAAGAGTAATGGTACATTTGTTTCTTGCTAGCTCACTCATTCACGGACATTAGGTTTTTCCTTATGTATTGGTCCTTATATATTGCACTTGTTGTATTCTTGTTTTAGGTCATTCTTGTACATATCTTTTTATGTAATAGAAGATAGAGAAAAAGATCTTTTCTTCCTTGCCTCAATCTATGTGCATGCTTCTCCTTGAGAGTGAGAGTGTGTGTGTGAGCTCTCTTCCTTATCTCCTTCCTCATGAAAAGCTCATGGAAAACACTTTATTGTTTAACTCTGCAACCTCTTTAGAAAGAGATGCTTGCATATTCATTAAATTTTTCATTTGTTTGCACAAAATATCCAATTAAAATTCAAGTGTATTCTTAGGGGCAACTACAACATTGGCCATAGCTGTAGTTGTAGGTATTCGCATCTTAGAATGCCCCACTATAGGTAGATATATAGGCTCAGTAGAAACGGATCTTTTATAAAGTAGGGATTGTCATTGCCTCATTTGAGCAACATCCTGTATTTTGCATTTAACGACTTGCCAATCAGCTCTCAATCCATACCATTTTCTAGGCTCTTCTATTCTTCATTCTACTTCAGCTCTATCTTCTTGGCTTAATATCTTCAAGAAGAGGATGGTAAGATCAGGGTTTAATGCATTCCTATCATCTTCAAGAACCAGAGTAAACCATCTCATAAATTAACCATGAAGGTGAGTTACAGACATTAGTTGTAGGGGAATTAACCCACCTCAAAAAACTCTTCCCAACTATGTTGACTAAAATCTTCAAGAAATAACATTTTCTGAAGTTCTTTCCTAAAATCAGCCCAAGGTTTACTAGCATGCTCATGGATACTCTCAAGAATGGATTGAGAGACAACCCGACCAAAGTACTGTACTAGTACATCGTCACGAAATCCATGGATCTACGATTGCTCTTCAAAGGCATCCAAGTTATCCATGATATTCAATCTAGTGAATTTACCTTTCTCACGTAGGATTGACAACACTGGCTGTGCACCGTGCTTTTCAATTATCATATTTTTAAGCACTTCCTCCATTCGATGCTCGTGATATCACCTAGAGCAAGGTATCAAAACCTAGACTTCCTACCTATCTTCTCTTTTACCTTTTCACTACAACATATTAGGTATCAAGGAAAATGAACGGGCATGATTTTGCCCCGACATCGGTGTAAGGTTCTGTATAGGCATCGAAACTAGAATGCCGGTATACGCATCGGTAAAAGTATCGGTATAAGCATCAAAAATTTTTGCGCTCATACCGACACCCATACGAGCACATGTACTGGGTGTACCATCGCACATACAGGCGACCATGCTTGGAGTACCTTCATGCATATTGATGACCATATCTGCATGGTAATGTTATTATCTCTTGCTACAATAACATTACCGTCATGGTAATGTTATTGTCTCTTGCTAAAATAACATTACCATGATGTTGTTTAGTAAAAGACAATATACTCTACCAAAAAAAATACGAGTGCATGTGATGTGTACTCTAATGGCAACCAAAACATGATTTCATAAAGCAAAATACTATCGGACACAAAAGAGATGAGCAGAATGAACCATGAACCATGTAAAAAAAAAGATATATATTTTATAAATGAAGCATGTACAAGAGTGTGGCAAAGCACTGTCATATATAAGGCAAATACAAAATGTAGCAAACCACTGTCATATATTAGGCGAATACAAAATGTGGCAAATCAATGCCATATAAGAATCAAATACAAAATGTTGGTACACCACTTCCATATATGAGCCAAATATAAAATTGTGGCACACCAATGCCATACACATGCACAGAAGGATCGAAACGTCTGTATGAGCAATCCTGCAACAAAGAACATTCATGACATGAGATAAATTGACATGATACAACAAGTAAAAATGAAGTTTTTTAATTCATCACCTTATCGTAGATGATCCCATGAAACAATCCCACAACATCCCTCCAAGTCCTCCAATAGGGTCAAAGCTTCGGGTAATGGTCTTCCCTCCGTCCGGGCCTCAATGGTCTTCCCTCCGGGTGGCCCTTTAGGTATTAGCTTAAGCAAGACAAGACCTACATGGTCTTCCCTCCGGGCCAACATGGTCTTCCCTCCGGGCCTCTGAAACGAATTATGAATCAATCTGTGACGATATCCATAAGCCTCCTCCGTTCATGTTGGAGGTCGACCCATTGCCAACTCCTACAACAAATATAGAGAACGTTAGATGAACATACATGACATGCTTAACACAAACAAATTCAATACACCAAATGATACTTACAAATTCATGATCCATAGTATAATATCTACCGTTGCCCAAATATGATGGTTTGAGTTTGATCGTATCTAGATGTGTGGTTGCGGCATCTCGCTACTAGCGATATCCATAAGGAGTCTATTGTTGCTCATCCCGAATTATATCCCACTCCTCAGCATCTAACCATACAGGCTTTGCCAAGCCTGCTCTAAAAGCATGACGAGCCTCGGATCGTCGATGGGACATAAGTTCACGTGTGGTGTGCTGAATCCACTCTTAGCTTTTTCAACATGATAGAGTTTCCACACTATATGGAGCAAAGCTGTCGTATATGCTGATGCATGGCCTTTCCGATCGCATCCATCACCAGAGCTCCATCATAGATGCAATACACTTTGGAGTCATCATGTTCATGAGCACCCCAAGGTGTACATGGTGTTCCACGTGGTGTTCCACGTGGTTTACCATGTGGCGTACCTACATTTGAGGTACTCGCTCTAGGTATAGAAGTGGGTGACATAATGTCCGTCGCACTGCCTCCACACCAACCGCCTCCTCTAGAGCTACCTATAGATCCACTCCTAGAACCTCCTTTTCTAGAGCGTGACCTCGATGTAGAAGACATGCCACAACCTGTATCACGCCGAGGTGTTGAACACACATGTCTACCACTAGAGCCACTAGGGAATGGCTGAGAAGATGTTCATGTTGGAGTCATAAATCTAGGAGACATACCTCCGACGGGAGTAGCACACTGCATAGGAGTGACATGCGCAGGAGTGAGGCTAACAGGAGCGAGGCTGGCAGGAGTGAGGATGGCAGGAGTCAGGCCACGGGGAGTGCTTCCACGAGCAATCCATTACTGCGATGCTGCAACCATATATGTGGGAGGCACTTGAGATATAAACTACAAGAACTACTCCTCTATCATGGAATGTGGAGTGACTGGAGGACTGTCTCCAATCATGATATGTACAAAAAGAACTCAAATAATTAACATATGATAATAAAAGTAATATAGAGAAATAGTAATGTAAAAAAAAACATTAAGAAAACTAAACACAAATTAGTACGTACAAGTGTTTGATTAAAAAATCCTCTATTCTAGGATCCTCTTGGAGATCTGATGAACAGAGAATATCTATCTCTACATTGATGACTTATAAATCTCTTGGTATGCTATCTTCTTCTTGGTCATCATCTATTGCTTCATCGTGTTATCTCGTCTTCTTCAATGACCTCTTTATCTCTGATAATGATTGCCTCCTCCTCGACTATCAAAGGAATCTCAAAGTCCACTACAGGTGGACTTTCTTCTACATCTATGATCTCACAAATTTATCTACTATGTGGGGAGACTTCTAAAATGAATAGCCACTCTAGTTCTTTCGAATCTTGTATAAAAACAACTTGCTCACAATGTTTAGGGAGTACAAATGTATCTCTTTCATCTGTCCATAATTTTGTGGATTTGACTTGGGGCAAACCACCCTTATCCCACCTCACTGTTGCGTTTCTTCTAGAGGTGACTACTTCGAACCATTTCACATAAAAAAAAGTAATCAAACTTCCTAAAGGATAGCTTCAAGATATCGTGAATCGCTCCATAATAATCTAGCTAGCATTCTTGAGCATTATTGTCTCTTGCACTAGCTCTACTTTTTCAGAAAAAGTTCACCATTGCCTCTATCAAAAGTAGACCTATTTTTGTCAATCCATGAGATCCAAAAGTGTCATTCATGAGACCATAGTGTGATGTATTTAGAATACTCCCAATCACATCCCTTTACAAGTTATTCTTCTTCTTCAGAGATATCTTCACCTACTCCCTTTGCTTGTGAAATTGCTGCTTTTTCTTTTTCTTTTTTTATATATTTTATTTGATAAAAACCCTAAAATCCTAGATTTATATATTTAACTATATATATTTATTTGAAATACTAGCTATTTTCATATTTATGTATCTATATTAGAATCTTATTTTTTTAGTTAGATTTAATATGTATGCATGTGTAAACAACCTAAAAGCCTTGATCCTTCTTTTATATATTTAATTTGATAAAAAAATCCTAAAATCCTATATGTGTTATATATGTCTATGTGCACATATATTATGTGTGTATATGTGTGTATGCATGTGTGTATTTATCTATACTAAAGACCTACTTTTATATATATTAAAAATCCTAAACACATATTTCTATATATCATAAACAGCCTAAAAGTTCTAAAACCCTAATGCTATACATATATGCATATATATTTTATGCATGTACATTATATATATATATATATATATATATATATATATATATATATATATATATATATATATATATATATATATATATATATATATATATATATATATATATATTATGTGTATATGTGTATATGTGTATATGTGTAAATGTGTGTATGCATAGGTAAACAGCTTAAAAACCCTAATGCTATTTTTATATATATATTTTAATATATAGTGTATTTTTTTCCTAATTTTTATAAATATATATTTATATATATATTAATAATAATCTAAAAATATATTTTTATAGTATTAATTATTTATATTTAATTTGATAGAAACCCTAAAATCCTATTTTAATATATTTAATTATATATACTTAATTTTATAAAAACCCTTAAAATCCTATTTTTATATATATTTTTATATATATTTAATTTATTATATTAGAAAACTAGTTCTTTTCATATTTATTTATCTACATAATTATCCTTATATATATATATATATATATATATATATATATATATATATATATATATATATATATATATATATATATATATATATATATATATATATATATATATATATATATATATATATATATATATATATATATATTCTTATTTTTTTCTTAATTTTTTCTTATATAAATTGAATTGAATATACGTATGTAAAAACCCTAAAACCCTAATCGTAAAGACCTAGACCTAAAACATGTATATGTGTGTATGCATGTGTATGTGTATGTATGTATGTATGTATGTATGTATGTATATATATATACACACACACACACACACACACACACACACACACACACACACATATATATATATATATATATATATATATATATATATATATATATATATATATATATATATATATATATATATATATATATATATATATATATATATATATATATGTATGTATGTATGTATGTATGTGTGTGTGTAAGTTTGTATGTGTGTGTGCATGTGTATATGTGTATGCATGTGTAAATACGCTAAAAACCCTAATCTTTTTTTTATATATTTCCTAAAATAATATTTTTATATATCTAATTAAAACACTATTTTTGTAAGTTTTCTTAATTTGTTTTTAGAGTTTTCATGTAGTATTGATAAAAAATAGAAAATAACAGTAAGTAATTAAATAAAGAAATTAACAATAAGTTTTTTAAGTGAAATGACAACAACCAAAACCCATCCTTTGTGCTTGCAATAAATGCAAATGAAGTGAATCCTAATGCAAGTTATAAAGCATTATTTTTATAAAAAATAAATGAAACTTATGATCTAAAGTGCAATATCATTCTTTCCTGATGCAATGTAAAATGCAGAGAGTCCTTTTATGTTTTGAAAATGCAACTGATGTGCAATGAATATCTTTCCTTATGCAATGTAAAATTAAAATAGTCCTTTTATATTTTGTAAATGCAAATGAGGTATGTATGCTTTTTGCCTATTTGAAAAATTTTAAAAACTATTACCTTTAAGTTTCTTGTAGTAGAAGCTTAACCATTTATAAATAAATCCTAAATACAAACTTTCTTTTTGTTGATGGGGGGAAAAGAAGTGTTGAGGCTCTTGCTTTTTCAAAGCTCTTTTTTCGTGCAAATGGTCAACTCTCAACAACAACGGAGCAAGATCGTGGATAGCAAAGGCTAGACATACCTGCGACGAAGAGAAATACAAATATTTAATTTCTAGCCAGAAGTAAATCACATCTAACAGTATATGCATACAATTTTTACACTTTCACGTCGAGTTCACCAAAGGATATCGAGGCATGCACGAATACCACCACAGGGATTAGTTCTGGTTTTACAAGTGACTTACCATGTGACTATGCATAGAGTATTTCTTAGAGTGCTTTAGGTCCTTAGATGTGAAAGCAACGCTGTCGAAGGTGTCCATTTATATCCTAACAGTCTATAAACATGGCAAACATCATATTTACTATGTGAAAAATAAAGTGGAAATATGAGATGAAAACCCAAAAAAGATACAACAAAGTAATCCTATGTAATTCTAAAGGTAAGCTTGCAAGACATTCTTAAAGTTTGATTTTTGATGATGTAATAGCACTTGTGAAATGAACTTATATTTTATCAATCCTATACAACAAGAGTTTTACGTTCTAAGGCTAAAAGTTCTAATTTTCATATGCTAAAAAAGATCAAGGTAGAAGATTTTGAAGGATTGCAGCTTTGATCTTGTGCGTGCTCTGTCAACCTTCCCGTTTGTAATGCTCATGAACATTAAGTGCTCTTTGGTGTTCTAGAAAAAACATAAGGAAGAAAATCAGCCAGATAACTATTTATATGACAATTTAAAACACTCATGTTTCTCATTAAATACATTCTCCATTTTCTATACCTTTGCACACATACTTTTTCATATATTCATGCATCTTGTGTATTTTCACTCATCCATTTATGTTCATTTATTCATTTTTATGTATTTGTGTACTAGGATCTTTACTAATATTTATGCTCACATTTCTACATGTATGTACTCATTTTCAAACATGCACTCTAATGCATATGAACATGCCCAATCATCATTTACTTGCATACATGCTCATGCTTACATATCACATGCATTTCTGCATACTTATGAAGTACATATATATGCACATTGGTACATGCATTCTTATGCACATGCATTTTCATATTCTCGATGCTTATCTCATAAACTCACCATGAAGGTGAGTTAGAGACTCACTGGTCTTAGGGGAATTAACCCACCTCAAAAACCCCCCAACTATGCTAAGTAAAATCTTCAAGAAATAACATTTTATGAAGTTCTTTCCTAAAATCAACCCAAGGTTTACTAGCATGCTCATGGATACTCTCAAGAATGGATCCAGAGACAACTAGGCCAGAGTCTTGCAGTAGTACATCATCACGAAATCCTTGGATCTGTGCTTGCTCTTCAACCGCATCCATGTAATCTGTGATATTCAATTTAGTGAATTCACCTTTCTCACATAGGATTGATTGCATAGTCGATGCACCTTGCTTTTCAATTATCATATTTTTAAACACTTCCTCCATTTTGTGCTCTTGATGTCACCTAGAGCAAAGTATCAAGTCTATAATAAGAGGGTGTAAAAGTTCTCTAAATTCTCCAAAACTATCACTATGTAAGATAGCCAGGAATTTAGACTTTACTAAAACCTAGACTTTTCTACCTATCTTTTCTCTTACATTTCTCTTATTTTTACTTCTAGTTTATTCTATTCTAAGAAAATTTATTTAAAGTTTAGAAGTCTTTTACTTTCTAAATTTACTCTAGTTAAAATTTGAAATTTTGTTGTTGTATTTTTTTTTATAACTCTTGATTTTTCTACTCCTAAATTTATTTTAATTTTAAATAGAACTCTTTTTTTATATACTTTTTGTAAGTTTTCTTCATTATTTTTAGAGTTTTTAGGTAGTATTGATAAAAATAAAAAAATAACAGCAAGTAACTAAATAGAGAAACTAACAATAATTTTCCTAAGTGAAATGACAACAACAAAAATCGTTTGTTTAGGCTTGCAATAAATGGAAATGAAGTGAATCCTAATGCAATTTATAAAGCATTTTTTTTATAAAAAATAAAAGAGACTTATGATCGAAAGTGCAATATCATTCTTTCCTAATGCAATGTAAAATTCAATAGGTGTTTTATGTTTTGCAAATGCAAGTGATGTGCAATGACTATCATTCCTAGTGCAATCTAAAATTAAAACAAACCTTTTATGTTTTGCAAATGCAAGTGATGCATGTATGCTTTTTGCCAATTTGAAAAAACTTTAAAAACTATTACCTTTAAGTTTGTTGTAGTAGAAGCTTAAACATTTATAAGTAAGTCCTAAATACAAACTTCCTTTTCTTGATGGGGGGAAATAAGTGTCGAGTCTCTTGCTTTTTGAAAGCTCTTTTTTCCATGCAAGTGCTCAATCCTTAACAACCAGGGAGCAGGATCCTAGACAGCAAAGGCTAGACATACCTGCAACAAAAAGAAATACAAGGAATTAATTTTTAATAAGAAGTAAATCACATCTAATAGTCTAAGAACAAAATTGTCACACTTTCATGTCGGGTTCACCAAGGGATATTGGGGCGTGCATGAATACTACCGGGTGGATCAGTTTTGGTTTTACAAGGGATTTACTTTGTGACTACACGTGGGGTTTTTCTTAGTGTGCTTTAGGTCCTTAGATGTGAAAGAAGTGTTGTGGAAGCTATTCATTTATATCCTAACGGTCTATAAACATGGAAAACATCATATTTATTATGTGCAAAATAAAGTGGAAATATGAGATGAAAACCCAAAATAGATACAACAAAGTAACCTTATGTAATTCTAGAAGTAAGCTTACAAGACAATCTTCAAGTTTCATTTTTAACGAGGTAATAACACTCATGTGAAGTGAACTAACATATCAATACTATACAACTTAAGAAAATACAAGAGTTTTAAGTTCCAAGGCTAAAAGTTCTAATTCTCATATGCTAAAAAAGACCAAGGTAGAAGGTTTTGAAGGATTGCAACTTCAATCTTGTGCATGCTCTCTCCACCTTTACGTTTGTAATGCTCATAAATATTAAGTGCTCTTTGGTGTTCTGAAAAAAAACATAAGGAAAAAAATGTCCCACATAAGTATTTTTATGATGATTTAAAACACTCATGTTTTTCATTAAATACATCCTTCGATTCCTATACCTATGCACACATATTTTTCATATATTCATGCAGCTTGTTCATTTTCACTCATTCATTTATGTTCATTTATTCATTTTTATGTGTCTGTGTACTTGCATATTTCTAAATTTTATGCTCACATTTCTACATGCATGTACTCATTTTCAAGCATGCACTCTCATGCATATAAACATACACATGCATCGATTACTTGCAGACATGTTCATGCTTACATATCACATGCATTTCTACATACATGGGTACATGCATTCTTATGCGCATGCATTTTCCTATTGTCGATGCTTATATAGTATGCTTACATTTATTCATGCACACTTGCACATATGTATTCATATGCATGCTCATAGGTCTCATGTATATACACATTACGCATCTATGCATACTTATGCACATGCATTTGTGCATCACTCATGCATACTCATTCCCAAGCGCTCATGAACATACATACAATCATATACATCTTATCTAAACAATCTCATTGACTTACATTCATAAATACACACACATTATTTTACATCCACATGCATTTTTTACATATTAACATGTGTCATTTATTGCATATTCATTTACATACATGTGCTCTTACTGATTTCATATGCACATGCATTCATATCACTCTTTCATGTATGCATACATACATTCCTCATGCACATGCATATATGCTTATGTAGAAAAATGCATTCATACAGCCACATACACATGAACTCATGTATATGTTGACATTTTTCTGCATTTTTCACTGATGCATATGCACGCACCTCATACATCTATGCATATGTACTTACATATGCAAGCTCTATGCTCTCATACAAATGCATTTATGCACACATATATATCTCACATCACTCATGCATATGCACTCATATTCATATACATGCATATATTTCATATCAAATTCATATACACACATGCATATATCAATGGTGCATATGCATTCACGCTCACCCATCATATTCATTTATGTAAACATTAACATATATACATTCATACATGCATACACTTTACATGCATACATCATTCATATTCATGCATTTTTATACATATGTATTATATTAATCATACATATGCATGCATGCATGCTTCATGCATATGCATACATGCCGACATGCATTCATGTATTTACCTTATACAAACATGCATTTATATTATTTTCATTCATGCATGCATACACTTTACATGCATGCATCTTTCATCACATTCATTTATCCACATGCATACACTTCATGTACATGCATTATCCTATACATTCTTATTCATATCAATATATAATGTTTGAATTACACCATTTCTCAATGTTAGGAAGAAGATAACAAAACTGTAAACCATTGGGAAACAATTATTTCTAGGGACTGAAGTACAACTAGCTCACTTTTGGGGTTTTGCTTTATCCCTTTCATAGCATTTGAATACCTTATTAGTGGTTTCAAAAGAATAAAAAAATACAATATAGAACTATGATAAAGAATAGTTTCTGTTGTCAAAAGATTTGTTGTATCATGGGTGGCTTTCATATATACATTCTTATTCACCAACCAGTGAATAAACTTATTACATGACCTGTAATCAGAAAATGGTATAGATAGATGCTACCAAAGGTGCACTTTTTGTTAAACAAAAGCTTAAAAAATTATTGAAGCATTTATATGACATCAAGAGAACACTTGAACATATATTCTAGTGATCATCATAACATCTAAAACAATTTTTAGGAACTCTGTTTCAAGATAAGTTGGATTTACATATCTAACGGCACCAAAGTCTTTTCATGCTTTAAAACATATTTAGCTCTCGTGGAGAATCAAACAGGTAAAACATTAAAAAGGCTAAGATCAGATGGAGGGGGAGAGTACTTCTCCCATGAATTTGGCTATTTTCTTCAAGAGAGGGGGATTAAAAGAGAGATTACTACAAGGTACACTTCTGAGCAAAATGGAGAGTTGCAGAGAGAAGGAATAGGACAATTGTTGAAGTTGCAAGGTCTATGCTAGACACACTTAATTATTTATGGGCTGAGGGTGTATCCACAAGCACTTATTTGATTAATAGGTTACCTTCAAAATCACTTGATGGCATGCCACCATATGAGGCTTGGAATGGAAGAAGACGAAGCTTGGATCGTTGTAAGTTTTTTGGATGTATTGCTTATGCTCATGATCCTTCATAGATTAGAGGGAAGATGGATCCAAAAGTAGAAAGGCGTGTATTCATTGGATATGACAAACAAAAAGGCTATAGATTATACAATCCAACAACCAAAGGATTCTTGGTGAGTATTGATGTAGTGTTTGATGAGAATAGTTCTTGGTATGAAGATTCATGCAAGGAGATCAACTTACCTTATGATCAACTTACCTTATGATCTTTCTAAAATTGAAGAGCAAGATACCTCAAAAGATGATGAAGCAACTCAGATTGAATAACTCAAAATGTGGAAGTCTAAAGTTAAAGCTAAAATGCAAGAACTTGGACAAGATGCAAAATAATCACATCATGGCCTAAGGAGGTCCATGAGGGAGAAAAGAAAACTAGAGACGTATGGGTTTGATACTTCGCTAGTTACTAAACATTCAATCTATCTAGCACATGACATAAATCAAGAGGAACCCTCAACATTTGAGGAAGCAAAGAAGAAATCAAAAGAAGAAATTGAAGCTCTTGAGGAAAATAATACTTTGGAATTAGTTCCCAAGTCTTCATCAATGAAAGTGATAGGCTCAAGATGGATTTACAAATTGAAGAAGAACTCAGATGGCTCCATTAATAGGTATACGGTAAGGCTTGTGGCAAAAGGCTTTGCACAAACTCTGGGAATTGACTATGAGGAGAATTTCTTTCCTATGGCAAAGATGCCTACAATTAGAGTCCTTCTTGACATTGCTTCTTCCAAGAATTGGAAGATACTTCAATTGGATGTAGAAAATGCATTTCTTAATGGATGGATAACATAAGAGATGTATATGGCACAACCACCTGGTTTTGAGAATTAAGTACATCCTGATTATGTGTGTAAACTTAATAAATCTCTATATGGACTCAAACAAGCCCCAAGGGTTTGGAATCATAGGCTTGTTGCATGACAAAGGATTTCAACCTAGCAAGCCAGATCCATCACTCTTTATCGAAAAGAGTAATTCTGAAGTCATCTATTTGTGTGTGTATGTGGATGATATTATACTAATAGGAAATGATGTAGATAGCATAAAGAAGGTCAAGGAGCAGATCAAAGAAGAGTTCAAGATAACTGACATAGGATCACTTACATACTTCCTAGGATTGGAAGTGGTATACAAAGATCATGGTCTATTCATTACTCATAGGAAGTATATTAAAAACTTGTTGACAAAGTTCAAGATGCAAGATTGTAGGATAGCAGGTACTCCAATGGAGCTGAATCATAAATTGAGATCACATGAAGGTGAACTCATAGAAGATGTGGTAGGTTATCAAAGTCTTGTGGGTAGTTTGAAATATTCCACATTGACAAGAGTAGATATATGTTATAGTGTGAGTGTGCTAAGTCAATTTATGCACACACCTAGGAAACCTCACATGAAAGCTACCAAGAGGATACATAGATATCTCAAAGGGACCATGAATGAAGGGTTATACTACCCTTATGTATTTAATTAAAGTATAAAGTTGTGCTCTTATGGAGATTGGGTTGGCTCCAAGGAAGATAGAAGGAGTACCTCAGGATATCTTACCTTTGAAGGATCAAAACTTGTCTCATGGTCATCCAAGAAGCAACCCACAGTTTCTCTCTCTTCTACTGAAGCTGAATACAGAGGTTTTGCCATAGAAACTCAAGAAGCAATGTGGATGAAGACACTATTTACAGATCTTGGATTGGAGATTGGAACTTCAAGTATTTTTTGTGACAACATGAGTTCCATTCACTTGGCTACTAATCCAGTTTTTCATGCAAGGAATAAACATATTGAAGTGCACTACGAATACGTAAGAGAGAAGCTTTTGAGCAAGGAAATTTAGCTATCTTATGTGTCAACCCATCAACAATGTGTAGACATTTTAACCAAGGCATTAGATAGAACAAAACTCAATAAATTCAAAGGTATGATTGGTTTGCAAGTAATCTTGGAAGATTGAAGACCTCAAGCTTACTTGAATTGAGGGAGAGATGGTGGAACACGTTCATGACAAGTCAGATGGTTGTCTTGAGTCTTCAAATGACATAGAAACTTGATCAAATGATAAAGCTTTGAAGAGTTCACTTGTGAACTCACTCTTGTAACCTTTCAGCTTTTACTTGATGTAAAAGTGAAAGAATCTAAAGTGGTTGAATCCACTTGATGAGTAGGAATATAATTGCATGAAATCATGATTGAATTAGTTGGAGAATCAATCACTAAAAGTTAGAATATTTGTTTTAGGTGAGCAACATTCAAATTCAAATCTTGGCTCCAATGATCACTATATATACACATCGTTTAGTCATGGGGTTAACAACACCATTAGCTGAACTTCATGCCATATCACAGTTTGATCTCAAGGCACACACATGTACAAGTAATTCCATTGTACTTTACATTCAATATATATTTATTTTCATGATCATTTGTGACCATATCTTTATGCCTATGTGAGTGTATTGTTAACCGCCATACTTCTAAGTTTTTTAGTCACATTGCATAGATGGTTTCTCTCAGCATGGTGCATCATTTTTAGCAATTTAACTAGGTAAAGTTAGCTCTCTAAGTCTACTCTATACTTGCAAAGTTTCATTGCATTTGGAGTTCAAAATCGTGAGATATATTCATTTGAAGTCACTTGTACCGCTGCATCTTCTATCTCGTGAAAAGTCGGGATCACATATGTGACTTGCTAAACTTATTTCTCTTTGTATGGTCAATCACATCATTGACTAATAACAAAAAGTAGAAAGATCCTCCTAAAGCAGGTGTAGATATTTTAGCGCAAAGATCAGGTTGTATCAACTCTAGAGGAGCTTGAGATCGATTGCTAGTCTCTCCTAGAAATGCCTTTCGGTGTTGCTTGCCCATCATACAAGCTTCACAAGGTTCTTGCAACTTTGAAACTACAGGCAAATGAGCAACCATCATTGTTCTTTGCATCTCCTTCAAAACTCGAAATCCGAGATGCCCAAATGGTTTGTGTCATAACCTACTTACATCTTTATCTCCTATAGTAGTTAAGGCACTTAACTGATACAAGTTATCACATCTTATGCCTTTACCTACTACATTAACTGATGAATCCATGATTTCTGCACCACTCTTATTGAAGTGGACTTCGACTCCACGATCTGTTATTGCAAAAATTGACAAAAAATTTCTTTTAAGTGTAGGTAGATAGAGAACATCAAATAACTTTTTCTCAACACTTTGAGAAGTGATAAAAGAGATGGTTCGAGTTCCTTCTGCTAGACACTTGGAAACTATAACAATCCTTTTTGCTGGTCATATGGCAAGAAGATCCACTATCTAAAATCCATGGATCATCAACATGAGCTTGAGCAGATCAACATACCTCTTCATTAGCTACCCATAGTTCTAGATTTGTGTTGTTTACAGACTGTTTGTTCTTCCACAATGATTTTACAGTCCCATTCCGTTCATCAGCTTGATTCTTTCTGCAATCCTTGATGACATGCCCTTTCTTTTCACAATAGAAGCATCTTCCTATGAACTTTTTCTTCTTTGGCTTCTTCTTTGATCCATCAGAAGAGCTTTTACCTTTTGCATTTGCTGAGAATGCAGCATCACTTGTACTTTGCCGATTCTTCAACCTCATCTCCTCTTCTAAAAGCATAGCTCAAAACTCTTTAAATGTAAGGGGAGTGGGTCTTAGCTGAGTGTTAAGGGTTGTTACCAATCCATCATACTTTGCTGGAAGAACACGTACACATCTTCGAGTCAGCTCTTCTGATGTTATAACAACACTAGCTGCAACAATTTGATCTTGAAGATCTTCAGCCTTTTTAGAATCAAAATGCTTTTGATTTGCCAACAGGTTTTCTAAATCTTGTATCCTAGTGTGGTTCTTGGTCTCATATTGATGAGCCAATATGCCCCAAGCCTCATGTGCCATTAGGAAAAAAGGTGAACCTTGCATGGGCCTTTTAGCTAAAGGAGTGATTAGTGATGGACCAATGAGAGGAGGGTGGTGGACACAGTCTAGTCCCTCCAACACATAGGCTAGGCATAGGCTTCCCTGGTTTTTGTGTGGTCAAAGAGCAAAAAACCACTTAAAACTCCTAGTATTTTCCATTTGAATGGTTTTCAAATTCTTGAAAATGATTCTTAGCCCTTAGATGACTCAAAGATCCAAAGGTAGAGGTTGAAGGGGAAAAGTCAAAGCGCCTTTGCTTTATGGCCCTTGGATCTCCTTCAAAACGAGTGGCTATGATCAAACAAATCTGGAAATGGGCACGAATGAATATGTGCCCTTGGATGGGCTTGAAATCGGAGGGCTCTCCTTGAATCGCATGATGGTTGAGCGCCTTCATTTCTAGCCCTTAGAAAGGGCCTTGATCCAACGGTTGAGATGGGTGCCCATGATGATCTTGGGTGCCTTTTCTCCTCTCCCCTTAGATCAACAACACATCGGACGGCTCCAATCACCCATCGTATGAAGATCAGCCCCAAATCCGCTTGTCCGTCCGATTTGGCGCCATCCAACGGCCTAGAATTGTGCAGAGAACGCCGAAAAAAGCCTGCGCAAATAGGACAAAATCCCACAAACTCCCACGAATTTTTTTAGCTTCTCTCTCTAGAGAACCTTCAAATAAATCTAAGCCATTGAATTCAGATATCCAAGGGCTCAAAATGTTTCGATTTGGTAATTCAAATATGGAAGCAATCAAATACTATTTTATTTGAGAATACCAGTAGTGGTTTTTTTGTGGTGTGAAACTCTTTTTTTATTCATCTTAATCCCTAGAAATTAGGGATCCTTACAAGGCCCATGCAAGGTTCACCTTTTTTCCTAATGCTTTAGTAGCATGTTGAACTAAAGTAAGCATAGAATCACTTACACTAGTGACAATTGCACATAATGCATCAACATTCCGCCTCTTCCAAGCTCGTAGAAGATCTGGATCTAGCTGAATCATCAATCTTGAATTTGCTGAATCTTCAACTAGTATAGGCTTTGCATCCAATCCCATTGGTCCCATGATAGTGTCAAGTAATTCATAGGAGTCCAAAATTGTACAAATTTTGAACTTCGAGAGTGTATAGTTGGTTCCAGCCAGCTTCCCTTCAACGAATGCAGATGGGAAAAGTCATACAGGTGCAACATTAACATTAGCTGAAGCACAAGACTAGTGTTTGACGATGAAGCCATCATGTAATCACTCGAATATTCTACTAATATTCTAGTGTGCTAGTAGGCTAAAATAGTGATACTTCTCAAGCTATTCAAACCTTATGGATCCAATACCATGTAAGACAATAGTTACGCAATATAACATAGGAGCAATAGAAGAGAAGATAATAGATATAGGAGAATCTCAACAATTTTCTACTAAAAGCAAGTACAAAGATGATGGCATTGTCCACCCGTGTGCTCTCAAGATATGGTTTAAATGGTGATCTAGACAACTCTGGATAGGGAGATACAAGGTATAGGTATGTTGGCTCAATTCGATATCTCAGGTAGTGCAGAAGTCATGTATATATAGGATCATGGGTGGCATTCCATGGATGGCTATACATGGGTGGTAGAGCATGGGCGGGCACTGCCCACGTAATTGCCATACACGTGTTACGCCAGTTGAATGGACCTAGCAAATATAAATGGTTTTTTACTCCGACACAGAATATTCTGTGGAATATTCCCTTTACTATTGCGCTGGGGGCGCTACCCTTGGACCCCTACCAAGGGGCCCGCTGGCCCCCTGAGACCCCCCAGCCATGGGACCCGCTGGCCCCCTTAGGCCCCCTAGCCAAGCTCATCACCACTACCCCGGACCTGAAAATTCGGGACATTGGTAACTCCCTTTCCTTAGAATACCTTACATGGTCTAATATGGCCTTCATCCGACATGCAAGTTGGGACTCCCATCAATAGGGTAATGCATCCTTGGCTCCTCCTCATAATGGGTCCCTTACAAAATGTGCATACAATCATGAGGGGTAGACATTGATCATATACTAACATGGTCAAGGACCATAGATGAGTCAAGGGCTAGAGCTTGGGGGAGCCAAGGATTTAGCATGTCTTCAAGGTTATTCCATATCCTCATAGTGGCCATATGCGGGGGTGTATGGACCTTAGGGAAGATTCTTGATGTGCATATGGGAAAGGGCTATTTAAGGCTAGGAGAAGAGTGGCAAGGCTAGGTCTGATTGGGATCTTTCATTTGATAAATACTAGTAAATATGCTAGTACACATACACATAAAAAATGAACAAATGAACATAAATGAAAGAGTGAAAATAGAGAAGCTGCATGAATATATGATAAAGTATGTGTGCAAAGGTATAGAAAATGGAGAATGTATTTAATGAAAAACATGAGTGTTTTAAATTTTCATATAAATAATTATGTGGGTCATTTTTTTCCTTATGTGGTTTCTAGAAAATCTAAGACCATTTAATATTTATTGGCATTACGAACGGGAAGGTGGAGATAGCACGCACAAGATCAAAGCTGCAATCCTTCAAAATCTTCTACCTTGATCTTTTTTAGCATATGAAAATTAGAACTTTTAGCCGTAGAACTTAAAACTCTTGTTGTATAGGATTGATAAAATATTTCAATAGCACTGCTTTCACATCTAAGGACCTAAAGCACTCTAAGAAATACCCTGCACATAGTCACATGGTAAGTCCCTTGTAAAACCATAACTGATCCACGTGGTGGTATTTGTGAGTGCCCCGATATCCTTTGGTGAACTCGACATGAAAGTGTAACAATTGTATGCTTAGACTATTAGATGTGATTTACTTCTGGCTAAAAATTAAATCTTTGTATTTCTCTTTGTTGCAGGTATGTCTAGCCTTTGCTATCCAGGATCTTGCTCCCTTGTTGTTGAGGGTTGAGCACTTGCACGGAAGAAAGAGCTTTCAAAAAGCAAGAGCCTCAGCACTTCTTTCCCCCCATCGACAAAAAGAAAGTTTGTATTTAGGATTTATTTATAAATCGTTAAGCTTCTACTACAACAAACTTAAAGGTAATAGTTTTTAAACTTTTTTCAAATTGGCAAAAAGCGTACATACCTCACTTGCATACATACACACACACATACACACATGCATACATACACACATATACACACATGCATGCATACACACACACACACATACACACACATGCATACATACACACACATATACACACATGCATACATACACACACATATACACAAACATACACATACATATGCATACATACATACACACATGCATGCATACATACACACACATGTACACAGATGCATACATACACACACATATACACACATGCATACACATACATATGCATACATACATACAGACATATACACATGCATGATTACATACACACACATGTACACAGATGCATACATACATGCATACATACACACACATGTACACACACACACATATATATACATATGCATACATACACACACACATATACACACATGCACGCATACATACACACACACATGTACACACATGCATACACACATGCATACATACACGCATACATACACACACATGCATACATACACACACACATATACACATGCATACATACACAACCCTACACATACACAACCCTACACATACACATGTAAACACATGCATACATACACACACACATATATACACATGCATACATAATCACACACATATACACACATATATATACACATACATATGCATGCATACATACACACATATACAGACATGCATGCATACATATACACATGCATACATACACACACATACATACACACACATGCATACATACACACACACATGTACAAACATGCATACACACACACATATACACACATGCATACATACACACACACACACATTTACACACACACATACATACACACACATATGCACACATCCATACATAAACACATACACACATTTACACACATCCATACATACACACACACACACACATATACACACATTCATACAGACACACACACACACATACACACATGCATACGTACACACACACATATACACCCACACATATAAACACACGCATATAGATATGCATACATACACACACACATATATATATAATCAAATATATAAAAAATAGGAATTTATGGTTTTTTAGTTAAATTAAATATATACAACAAAAAAAAGAAAAATTAGAATCTAAAATTAAATATATATAAAAGATAATATTTAAGGATAGATAAATAAATATGAAAATAACTAGTGTTTTAATTAAATACATAGAATTAAATATATAAAAATATGATTTTAGGGTTCTTATCAAATTAAATATATTAAAAAAAGATTAGGGCTTTTAGCGTATTTACACATGCATACACATATACACATGCACACACACACACACACACACACACACACACACACACACATATATATATATATATATATATATATATATATATATATATATATATATATATATATATATATATATATATATATATATATATATTTGTGTGTGTGTATGTGTGTGTGTATATATATATATGTATATATATATAAACATATATATATATATATATATATATATGTATATATATATATATATATATATATATATATATATATATATATATATATATATATATATATATATGTGTGTGTGTGTGTGTGTGTACATGCATACACACATATACATGTTTTAGGTCTAGGTCTTTACGATTAGGGTTTTAGGGTTTCTACATACATATAATTCAATTAGATTTATATAAGAAAAAATTAAGAAAAAAATACGAATATATAAATAAATATATATAGATAAAAGGATAATTATATAGATAAATAAATCTGAAAAGAGCTAGTGTTTTAATATAATAAATTAAATATATATAATTAAACATATAAAAATAGGATTTTAAGGTTTCTTATCAAATTAAATATATATAATTAAAGATATAAAAATAGGATTTTAGGGTTTGTATCAAATTTAATATAAATAATTAATAATATAAAAAATATATTTTTAGATTAATATTAACATATATAAACATATATTTATAAAAATTAGGAACAAAATACAACATATAATCAAATATATATAAAAAATAGGATTAGGGTTTTTAAGCTCTTTACCTCTGCATAAACACATTAAAACATAAACACATATACACATATACACATAAATAACACACACACACACACACACACATATATATATACATATATATATATATATATATATATATATATATATATATATATATATATATATATATATATATATAATGTTTATGCATAAAATATATATATACATATATGTATAGCATTAGGGTTTTAGAGTTTTAAGGCTTTTTATGATATAGAAATATTATTTTAGGATTTTTATATATATAAAATTAGGTCTTTAGTATAGATAAATACACACATGCATACACATGCATACACACATATACACACACACGCACACATTATATATATATATATATATATATAGGATTTTAGGGTTTTTAAATCAAATTAAATATATGGGTTTTTAGGCTGTTTACACATGCATACACATTAAATGTGTCTAAAAATATAGGATTTTTATATAGATAAATAAAGATGAAAATAGCTAGTGTTTCAAATAAATATATATAATTAAATATATAAAATTAGGATTTTTGGGTTTTTTATCAAATTAAATATAGAAAAATAGGATTAGGGTTTCTAGGTTGTTTACACATGCATACACACATATACACATATACACACATAATATATGTACACATACACATAGATATATATATATATATATATATATATATATATATATATATATATATATATATATATATATATATATATATATATATATATATATGTATATATATATATATATATATATATATAAAATTAAATATATACAATCAAATATATAAAAATAGGGATTTATGGTTTTTAATTAAGTTAAATACATATAAGAAAGAGAAGCTAAAGAAACTAGAATACATAATTAAATCTATATATAACAAGAAAAAGAAAAAGATGCGATTTCAGAAGCAAAAGCATCAGGTGAAGATATCTCTGAAGAAGAAGAAGAACTCCTAAAGGGATGTGATTGGGAGTATTCTAAATACGTCGCACTATGGTCTCATGAATGACACTTTTGGATCAAATGGATTGACAAAAATAGGTCTACGTTTGATAAGGGGTCATGGTGAACCAAAGTGGTTATTCGTTTTACAAGTCTCCCCACGTACTAGACAAATTTTTGAGAACATAGATGTAGAAGAAAGTCCATCTGTAGTGGACTTTGAGATTCCTTTGATAGTTGAGGAGAAGGCAATCATCATCGGAGATAAAGAGGTCATTGAAGAAGACGAGATATACGATGAAGCAACATATGATGATCAAGAAGAAGATAGCATACAAAGAGATTAAGAAGTGATCAATATAGAGATAGATATTCTTTGTGCATCAGATCTCCAAGAGGATCCTAGACCAGAGGATTTTTTAATCAAACACTTGTACATGCTAATTTGTTTTTTTTTTGTTCTTTTGTACATTACTATTTCTCTATATTAGCTTTATTATCATATGCTAATTATTTGAGTTCTTTTGTTACATAGCACGATGGGAGACAGTCCTCTAGTCACTCCACATTCCATGATAGAGGAGCAGTTCTTTGAGTTTATATCTCAAGTGCTACCCGCACATATGGCTGCACCATCATAGTACTCGATCACTCATGGTAGCACTCCTCCTGGCTTGACTCCTGCCATCCTCACTCGTGCGAGCCTCACTCCTGTTGGCCTCACTCCTACAGATGTCACTCTTATGCACGGTGCTACTTCCATCGGAGGTATGTCTCCTAGCTTTATGACTCCAACATGAACATCTTCTGAGCCATTCCCTAGTGGCTCTAGTAGTAGACGTGTGTGTTCGACACCTTAGCATGATAGAGATTTTGACCCGTCTTGTAGGTTGAGGTCACACTCTAGAGTAGGAGGTCGTAGGAGTGGATCTACAGGTAGCTCTAGAGGAGGCAGCTATTGTGGAGGCAGTGCGACGGACATTGTGTCACCCACTTCTAGTCCTAGAGCAAGTACCTCAGATGTAGGTACGCCACATGGTACACCACGTGGAACACCACGTACACCTTGGGACGCTCATGAACATGATGACTGTAAGGTATATAGTGTCTATGATGGAGCTCCGGTGATGGATGCTGTCAGAAAGGCCATGCATCAGCATATACGACAACTTTGCTCCATACATTTTGGACACTCTATCATGTTGAAATGGAGTGAGCAAGATAAATATTGTAAAAATTATATCGTAGAGATGATCTATCAAGAGTTCCGACCAACACATGGGCATCCTCTTGTCAGTTCAGAGTGGATTTAGCACATCACACGTGAACATATGTCCCATTGACAATTTGAGGCTCATGATGCTTTCAGAGCAGGCTTACGAAAGCCTGTGTGGTTAGATGTTGAGGAGTGGGATATGATTCGTGATAATTAACAACATACTCCTGATCAATATTGCCAGTAGTGAGATGCCGCAACAACACATCTAGATACGATCGTACCATCACATTTGGGCAACGGCATATATAATACTATGTATCATGAATTTGTAAGTATCATTTGGTGCATTGAATATGTTTATGTTAAGCATGCCATGTATGTTCATCTAATGTTCTATATATTTGTTGCACGAGTTGGCAATGGATCATCCTCCAACATGAACGGAGGAGGCTTATGGATATTGTCATGGATTGATTGCCCTATTGGGGGACTTGGAGGAACGCTCTGCGATCGTTTCATGGGAGCATCTACGATGAGGTGATGAATTTAAAAACTTTTTTTTTACTTGTTGTTTGTAAATATCATGTCAATTTATCTCATTTCATGAATGTTCTTGGTTGTAGGATTGCTTATATAGATGTTTCGATCCTTTTGTGCATGTGTATGGCATTGGCGTGCCACAATTTTGTAGCTGGCTGATATATGGCAGTGGTGTATCGGAATTTTGTATTTGATTCTTATATGGCAGTGCTTTGCCACATTTTGTATTTGCCTAATATTTGACAGTGGTTTGCCACATTTTGTATTTGCTTTATATATGATCGTGGTTTGCCATATTATTGTACGTGCTTCATTTATAAAATATATAACTTTTTTTGTACATGGTCATGGTTCATTCTACTCATCTCTTTTGTGTCCGATAGTATTTTGCTCTCTGAAATCATGTTTCGGTTGCCATAAGAGTACACAACACATGTACTCGGTTTTGTTTTTTTGGGCATAGTGTATTGTCTTTTACTAAACAACATCATGGTAATGTTGCTGTAACAAGAGACAATACACTTTGCCCGAAAAAAATTGCGTATATGGTCGTTGGTATGCATGATGGTACTCCGAGCATGGTCGCCCGTATATGCAATGGTACACCCAGCACATGTGCCGGTATGGGTGTCAGTATGAGCGTCAAAGTTTTGGACACTTATACCGATACTTTTACCGATGCTTATATCGGCATTCTAGTTCCAACGCCTATACGGACCCTTATATTGACGTCGGGGCAAAATCATGCCCATTTATTTTCCTCGATACCTGATATGTTGTAGTGAAAAGGTAAAAGAGAAGGTAGGTAGAAAGTCTAGGTTTTGGTAAAGTCAAAACTCATTAATATCTTACATAGTTTTAGTTTTAGACAATTTAGAGCACTTTTAGGGCCTGTTATTATAGATTTGATACTTGCTCTAGGTGATATCAAGAGCATGGAATGAAGGAAGTGTTTAAAAGTATGATAATTGAAAAGCAAGGTGCATGGACTATGCTATCAATCCTACGTGGGAAAGGTAAATTCACTAGATTGAATATCATGGATTACTTGGATGCCTTTGAAGAGCAATCGTAGATCCACGGATTTCATGATGATGTACTAGTACAGTACATTGGCCGGGTTGTCTCTAGATCCATTCTTGAGAGTATCCATGAGCATGCTAGTAAACCTTGGGCTGATTTTAGGAAAGAACTTCATAAAATGTTATTTCTTGAAGATTTTAGTCAACATAGTTGGGAAGAGTTTTTTGAGATGGGTTAATTCCCCTACGACTAATGAGTCTCTAACTCACCTTCATGGTGAATTTATGAGATGGTTTACTCTGGTTCCTGAAGATGATAGGAATGCTTTAAACCCTGATCTAACCATCCTCTTCTTGAAGATATTAAGCCAAGAAGATAGAGCTTAAGTAGAATGAAGAATAGAAGAGCCTAGAAAAAGGTACGGATTGGTATATGAATGGCAAGTCATTAAACGCAAAATACAGGTCGTTGCTCAAATGAGATAATGACAATCCCTACTTTATGAAAGATCAATTTCTACTCAGCCTAAAGATCTACCTATAGTGGGGGATTTTAACATGCCAATACCTGCAACTACAGATATGGCCAATGTTGTAAATCCCCTAGGACTGCAATTAAATTTTAATTGGATATTTTGTGCAAACAAATGGAAAATTTAATGAACATGCAAGAATGTCTTTCTAAAGAGGTTGCAGAGTTAAACAATAAAGTGTTTTCCATGAGCTTGTCACTAGGAAGGAGATAAGCAAGAGAGCTCACACACACACACTCTCACTCTCAAGGAGAAGCACGCACATAGATTGAGGTAAGGAAGAAATGATCTTCTTGTCCTTCTTCTATTACATAAAGAGGAATGTACAAGAATGACTTGAAACAAGAATACAACAAGTGCAATATATAAAGACTAGTACATAAGGAAAAACCTAATTTGCACGAATGTGTGACCTAGAAAGGAATAAATATGCCATCACTCTAGGTAGATAAATCTAATAAAGCTTAATGAAGTATCCCTGACATATATTGGTGTGACCACTATACATGTCACAGAAACAAAAAGCTGATATGTGTCACTCTGGATCATCACATGTTGAGCTTGATATCTCAACACTCCCCATCAAGCTCAATGTCATGTCCTATAATCCAAGCATCTTCCGAAACATCTCCAGCTTCTCTCCTCCAAGTGCTTTAGTGAAAATTTCAGCAACCTACTCATCTGTTCTCACATAAACAAGATCAATATTGCCTGCGCATACATTCTCTCTAATCAAGTGATAATGTACCTTGATATGCTTTGTTCTCGCATGAAAAATAGGGTTCCGTGCTAAGTGTATACTGCTAAGATTATCACAATGGATAGTGATAGTCTTTTGCACTTCCACACCTAAATTTTCAAGTAGCATCTCCAGCCATGATGCCTCACATGCTGCCATTGCAACACCTCTATACTCAGCCTCTGTACTCGACAAAGAAACAACGGGTTTCTTCTTGTTGGTCCATGTAATAGTTGCACCTCCAAGTGAGAATAGAAAGCCACTAGTAGATCTTCTATCTGCAATACTACCAACCCAATCTGCATCGGTGTATCCATGAACCTCGAAATCTACACCAGCTTCATAAAACAATGCATAATCCAAAGTAGCACTCACATAACATAGAGTGCACCTCAAAGCATCCAAATGTGGCTTCCTGGGAACCTGCATAAACTGAATTTCAAGTCCAACAGTGCAGCTAAGATCAAGCCTCGTAATTGTGAGATATATCAAGCTTCCCACAATTTTCCTATACAGAGTAGCATTGTCCAATGGTTCACCTGACATAGTATCTAACTTCCAACTCTAATCTAATGGCATAGAAATTGGCTTACGGTCAGCCATACCATAATTTTGCAACATATTCAAGGCATATTCCCTTTGTGACATCCATATACCTATTTGTGTATGAATAAACTCAATGCCCAAGAAATAGCACAACAAACAAAGATGTTTCATGTCGAATCCCTGCATAAGAATTTGCTTTACCTCTTTGATGCTTCCTTCATTATCACCACCTAAAATCAGGTCATCAACATAAATAGCCACAATCTTGATGCCATCATCAGCCTTCCTCTTTGATGCTCATGACTGCAACCGAGTCTCAAACCTTGAGGGTCAGCTACAAAGCTACAATAAGGAAGGTTGTTAGAAGATCCTCCAGTCCACTGTCCTCAACCTCATCAGTAAAGAGCATGGCAGGTCACGTAGATTTGGAAACTCTACTATCAAGATTAAATATAAACATTCCTTCTTTCAAAGGCTTAGCTCAGGGAGATCCGGACGAGCATATTAGGAGGTTTTTAGCACTATGTAAAACAAGAGGCTTGATGGGAAGAGAGGATGCCTTTCTGACACTCTTCCCTGCCACATTAGAAGGGTTAGCAGATAAATGGTTCAGCCAGTTTGTTGAGAGCCATTTCACCACTTGGGACTTAATGAGAGAAGCATTCAAAACTCAATTCTAGCATGGAAATACTACAGAGATCATCATAGAGGAATTAGAAAACTTGAGACTGGGTCCTGATGAAAAATTTCCAGAGTTTGTAACTAGGGCCAAGGCACTAATGGCTAAGTTGCCAGATCCTCCACATGGTTTATTTATTAAGAAATGGTTAGTTAAGCCACTTCCAGTAACCACACAATGTAAAATCAAGAAATTAGTGTTGCCAACAACCTTCATAGAGGAGCTCATTAGTACAGCTACATGACTGGAGCAAATAAAGCAACAATATGGAGCAAGCTCTTCTCAACTACCATATTCTACAGAAATGGAGGATCCAATAATCCAACTTAGGAGAGAGCTGGAGGGCTTAAAAAGGAATAAGCCCTATAAAGAGGAGGAGAATGCTGTTACTCAGTTCAGGAGAGAGATTGAGGTATTGAAGCTACAAAAGGAAGAGGAAGCCCAAGCATAGGAGCTAGCTCAACTTCGACAGGAGTTGCAGGACTCAAAGGGGGTGGCATCAAAAGTGGACTATGGTGTACCATGTGTAGCAAACAGGGCCATGTAGTAAGTGAATGTCCTTTATTAAGTGTAACTTGCCAGTTATGCAGGAAATCTGGTCATGAGGCCCAGGAATGTCAATCAAGAGGAATGCATGCAACAACATATTGGACACAAGGAGGAGCCCTACCACTAGCAAATGTGATGGCAGCTACACCGAATCAAGGTAACAATTAAAACCCTAGGCATAGGGATAACTTTGGAAATGGGCCAAGGAGGCTAACTATTTGTTTCATATGTGGAGAATGTGGGCATTATCAAAGTAGGTGCACTCTACCAGAAAATGCCCCTCCTTACAAGAACTGCACAGAGGCTAGAGACCACTATACTAATTGTTGTGCTAAGAACTAAGCATCTTCATCTAGGCCCCACATTCAAATGATTTTTGTGTGCAAAGAAGAAATGGTAGATCAAACCAGGGTGCCATCACCATCTACCACGGTGGTGCAGTTAGAAGAAATTGAATCTTTTATAGTGAAGACAAGAAGCAAGGGGAAGGCTCAAGTAGAAATGGGTCAAGACTCAAGGATTAATGGATTGAATAAAGACAAAGTGACATCTGAAGACATCGCCACCACATGTGTAGACACAAGGAAAATAGAAAATCTCATAGGTACTAGTGATGCCATTGGACATGCATTCAATAGGGCTCATGAGGAGTTTGATAAGTCATTTGGAGCCCATGCTCTTAAGGAATCAGAAACTTCCAGACTACTCAAGTCCATGAAAAAGGAGGTCAATATTTTTTATTTAATAAAGATGGATGGGAAATTCAAGTCAAAACTCTTGCAGATAATGGATGAGGTTTCCACAACAAGTTTAGTGGCAAAGGCTGCTGTTATGCATAAAGATAAAATTGTAGGGGAAGCTCCCCTCACAGGTTATAAGAGCCCTCGGCTAACAGTCTCTATCCAAGCTCATGATTTTCAAGGAGTTATTGTAGATGGTGGTTATGGCATGAACTTGATGCGTGAGCATACCATGAAAAAGATTGGACTACACCCTTCAAGACCTACAAACTTCACTGTAACACTGGCAGACCAAAGAATAGTAAAGCCTATGGGAGTGGTCCCTAGAGTCCCAGTCAAGATACAAGGTAACATGTTTAACTTGGATTTTGTTGTTTTAAGGCTGCCACACATAGAAGGAAGTTTCCCTCTATTAACTGGGAGACCCTCTTTAAGGCATGCCAATGTGTTGCATGACTGGGGCAAGGACACAATTTGGGTAAAGCAAGAAGGAAAAGATTTGCAATAGATAATTTTAGAAGAAGGACCAGACAATCAGAGACATACCAGCATGATGCAGACAATTGGTATTTGTATGGAAGAAGATTTGTTGCACAACCCAGAAGTAGATCTATTTGAAGGAGCAAATTTATATGAAGATGAAAACATGTTGGCTTGGCTCCATGCAGAAGACCCATCTTCATGCTATGGAATTTTTCCAAACTCAAGTAGAGAGGAAGCATATGAAGAAAAAGAGGACATCATTCAGGTTACCGACTCGAGTGAGAGAGTCTCATTCAAAGGCCATAGAAGAGAGGAGAAAAGAAAAGCCCTTAAGTGTAGCAGTGATGAAGCTACTTCAAATCCTATATCAAGGGCTAGTTTGTTATGGATACTGGTATGGATATCATCTGTTATGTCAATTTTTATGATAGTAAGTGCAAGGCTTTACAAGTATATGGAAGGAGTACCTGCGAGTCTTGGCAAATAGAGGGTTCCATTGGATGAAGAAGCTGGAATAGTAAAAATGGCAATTTGTAGATTAAGTCATAAAGCAACAAAAACAAAGATACAAAAGATGCAATATGAAGGAGATAATATTTTATTGAATGATTTAGGGTGACCCTATCAAATGGTCAGTATGCCCAAAATAAAGACAAAACAAATGACATGCAGTACAATTGGAGATTATGGAGGAGTTTCTCTTAGTCAACATATCAATGCTCAAGGCCTATCATCAACATAACTAAAGATTTATGGATCGCGTAGAACTTGCAAAATTTGTTCAGGTTGTACATAGCCTTCTCATGTCATTTTTGCTTACGTTTTAGTAGTTTTTATCCATTTTCATGCTTGTCTTTGTGTTTTTAGAAAATCTAGCAACCCTTTCATAGTCCTTGGCAAAAGAACAATTTTTGGAAACACTTGATAATTTTTCAAGTATTTTTTGAATTTTTCTAGCATTTTTTCATCCTTTTCAATTGTCAATTTCTTGCCAAATCGGAGGAATAAAGGAAGCTCTCTATGGTTTTGAGTGAGGAAATTGGCTTAGACCTGTAGGGAAGTTTTTGACAATTTTTGAGAATTTTTTTTGGATTTTTTAGCTTTTTCTTTTGGACTTCTTCTGTATTTTTCTCCAATTTTTTGGATATTTTCATCCAAAAAAGGGGCCCCCATGGATTTTATTTTTTTCCACAAGAAAGGGGCGAGAAAATTTTGGAAAAAAAAGTCTCTCTCTCTCTCCCCCTCCCCCCTTCCCCCCGCTTGAGCCCATTTAAGTCATATTCGTCAAAGTCAACCACAATCAAAGTCAATCATAGGCAAACTCAAAAGGGTCAAAGTCCCAGTAGTCAAAGTCAACAGAATCAAGGTCAAATTCAACAGGGGCAAAGTCAAAGTGTTCAAAGTTTAGGTGTCAAAGTGCACATGTAGTGCACATTTAATTGTCCACAAAGGGTAAAATTGCAAAAAGTTGGTTGTAGGTTGCAGAGGTATTTCTATAATTTCTCTAAGGTTCAAAGTATTTTTAAAAGTATTTGGAAGGTCTAGGTGAACCCTCTCTTAGGTGCACAAGTGAAGAATGAAAAGGCAAAATGTGAAGGTATGTGAAGCAGCAGCGTACGCAGAAGTGGAAGTATGGCCCCCCAATTAAAATTTTTGTTTTAGTCTAAAGTCACTGTTTGACAAAATAGGGATTTGTTGGCTCCCAAATTTTGGAGAAAATCTTGGGACATCAAAGTGGGCACCAAGATACTCTTGCAGTTAGGAGTGTACGTGAATCAACACTCAAATCAAGGCAAGGACTATTCTTGGAGGACTAACCAAGGTGAGCATAGTCTAAGCTAGGCAAGAGAGAGAAGTGCAAGAGACACACAGTGTGTGCAATGCAGAGAAGCGAAGTGCAAGGTGTGCATGAAGAGTGACTAAGAAGTGTGCAGAGAAGGGCTAAGCTTACAACCAAAGATACCAAGGTCCCCTTGAAGCTGTGCGCGTGCCGACACTAGGTGTCCATCCGTCCCCCTTATTGGAAGCTTGGTGCAAGGTTTGCACAAGTGCAGGCTTGGAGAAGGTGGAGGTCTGATGCAGGGAAGGCTGGCAGTAACAAGACCCTTGGGTATTTTGTATTTTGTGATTGTGCACTCTGTGGGATTTTCCACAGAAGCATTGGATTGTATTGTGCATCACCATTGCATTTGTCTTCTTATAATCAATGAACAGATGCTTCCAGTGTGTATCTTTCTTCTTACCTTTCCCATTTCTCCTATAAACACTCAAATCCCTTCTTGTCCAAGAATCCCCCAACATTTACATTCAATATATATTTATTTTCATGATCATTTGTGACCATATCTTCATGCCTATGTCAGTGTACTCTTCACTACCATACTTCTTAGTTTTTCAATCAGATTGTAGAGGTAGTTTCTTTGAGCATGGTGCATCATTTTTAGTGATTTAACTTGATAAATTTGGCTCTCTAAGCCTACTTTATATTGCCAAAGTTTCATTTCATTTGGAGTTCATAATCATGAGATATACTCATTTGAAGTCACCTATATCTCTGCATCTTCTACCTCCTAAAAAGTCAAGATCACATACCTGAATTGCTAAACTTATTTCTCTTAGTATGGTCAATATTGTTTTATGAAATAACTCCCAACTGATTGCATTTCTTCCCAATTATATTCCTCTAATTATCTTCTGCTTTGTATACTGCTCAAAACAAGTCCAAAGAGAACAAAGGAAGAGGAAAGAAAGTGGATGATGAAGAAGGTACACATCAAGCTAACTATGCAGGTAGAGGAAGACATGGTAGAGGTAGAGGCAGAGGAGGAAGACAAGCCAGGGGGAGATCCCAAGACTCTAATCCCTGTTCTATTTGTGGATTAACTAATGGTACAAATGAAAATTGCTTCAGGAATTCCAGGAATCAAAGAGGCAGAGGCTACAATAGAGGAAGTTATGGCTACTCTAGACGAAGGACCAACAACTTTAATGGCTACTAAAACAATTACAACCATCCAAACTATCAAGGAAGTGATAGAGGAAGAAGAGACTTCAATAACTACACAGAAGACTCAAATCAAGAGGGCTCATTGCTAATCATGAATATGGCAATGCCTCAAGGTAAATCTAATGAGCATGTTTTCTACAAAGATTTAGTTTGTTCCAATCGTGTGGCAGGAAATGTGGCTCTCCTATCAGATTTAGAAGATCCAAGGACCAAGCATGAAGTGCAAACACGTGATGATACAAGACAGCTGGTGGAGAAGATAGGAAATGCAAAAGCACCTCATGGAAACATCAACCTACTTAGCAAGGTACTCTATGTACCTACCATCACAAAGAATTTGATAAGTGTGGGAGAGATTGTTGAGAAAGGCCTACAAGTTAGGTTCACAAAAGCAAGAGAATTTGTTGAAGATCCAAGTCAAGGACTCAAGAGAATTGCAAAAGGTTAAAAGACAGGTATATTTTTCACATTTGAATTACAAGACACTAAGAACATTGCTCTCTTTAATTATGGTAGTCATACACTCACAGAATTGGAATTATGGCACAAAAGGTTAGCATATATTGGTGAAAAAGCAACACATAATTTATAAGTGTAGTGCATGTCAATTTGGAAAGTGTCGCAGGTTACCATTCATGAAGAAAGGATATATGCATAGAGATCTCTTGTATTTGGTTCGTACAGATGTATGGGTACCTAGCAAGGATCTGGATCAAGGTATTATGTATCCACTACAAGAAGTAGGGAGCGTAGTGACACCCCCGAATTGAAAAAAAAATGAGGACCGTCGCTTATGTGACGCTAGCATCGCATAAGCGACAGTGCTGTTTTCAAAAAGTTTTTTAAAGAAGATTGACTATACTATACTTTATAAGAGAGAGATCTAGAAAGAGGTCGTAACCGCACCATAGATCTAAACGTTGGAGATCTCTTCGATCAAATGCGCGTGAATGACGATCGAAGAGCGGTTTAACATTTTTGATTTTTTGTAAACGTCACATAAGCGATGAAAAAATATCGTGCCCTGATACTCTGTTGTGTTGTATAAGCGATGACTTAGCATCATATAAGTGACAATGCCTATAGTATAAGCGGCACTTTCAGCCAAGTCATATAAGTGACACGAAATCATCGATGCTAATGTTTACATTGCTCTTAGCATTGGTAACAACATCGAAAATAACATCGAGATTAACATCTTTTAGATGATGGTATGCGCTCAATGGCCACTCTTACGAAATGCTCGATCATGAAGTGATGAAAATGTGTCGCATTAAGCATTGCTATGCCCCCTTTATTCTTGTAGTGTGAGGGCATTTTTTAAAGGCAAAGCAAGGGGCCCGCTGTATACTTATTAAGGTCTTCATACTCAAAATCCAAACCAAAAGAGCTAGATGCAAATAACCTCTTCCAATATTTACAAATATTAAGGTTTTCATACTCAAAATCCAAACCAAAAGAGCTAGATGCAAATAACTCCTTCCAATATTTACAAAATTGAGATATATAAAAAATGAGTAATAATGCATTCACTCTGATGTAATATTTACCATCAAGGCAAAGAAGAATTCTCCCTGCCTAAGTACTGGAAATTATTATGTTAGCAAAATTCAGGTCTTTACCCTTCATCCATATCACGAGCTTGCTAACGGAAGGAAATTCATCCATAGGACCATCAATATGACGAGACAATTATGCTCAATGTGAAGATGACTATAAGGAGGAGCAGACAACCAAAAGAAAACAAACATGACAAATCTAGAAATGACTCTGAGAACACTCCATAAATGTATCTTTCAAAAATAACATATGTATAATGAAAGGAAGACACAAAAGTCCACCACTCCATAAATATATCTTTGAAAATGCTCCGGACAAATTACATGGCTTCACAGCATAATACTCGCTAATTTATAACTAGACCACAAATATCTCCTAAAATCAAAAGCACATGGAGCTTTCTTAACAGAATTCTTCAAAGGGAAACACCTAGTAATTCGCAACATTGAATGCATCTCAAGATTATGATCCATTACAGTTTTACACTTTCTCTCAACATGGTGCATCATTTTGAGTGATTTAACTTGATAAATTTATCTCTCTAAGTCTATTCTATAGTACCAAATTTTTATTGCATTTGGAGTTCAAAATCGTGAGATATATTCATTTGAAGTCACTTGTATCTCTGCATCTAACACCTCGTGAAAAGTCTGGATCACATACCTGAGTTGCTAAACTTATTTCTGTTAGTATGGTCAATCATTCTATATGAAATAAGTCCCAATAGGTTGCATTTGATTCCTAATTATATTCCTCTAAAATCTCTCTAGTCAATTGTAATCAGAGAATGAGCACTAAGTGAAATACTCAAGCATTCATTACCAAATTAGAAAAATTCATCATGTTGACTATTGGTCAAACTAGTCTGTTTTGATTCAACTTTTTTAAAGTGACCTTCCAAGATACATAGGGTGCATAATACATCCTTTGGCAAGCTAAAAGGGCCCACTACATATCCCTGGAGTTCATTTGGCTAGTGTAGTGCAAAGTTTCTGTAGCACCACTTCATCTTTACCAAATACAAATCACTCTCTTCACAAGACCAACACATATTAATTTGGAATATTTATAAAACACATACATCATGCAAAGCACACAGACACACATTCCAATAAATATATTATACTTCTTATAAGTATACATATTCTAATAAAGCGTAAATGCACACTTACTTAAGCACACATAGGAATAAAGTCACATTCATATACATTAATCAAGTAAAGTTTGCCTTTATAATAAGTGCATATATAAGGTATCAAGCTTACCCGTAACGTTTCATATGGAAATAAAGAGAGAGATCAGAGAGAGGGAGGGACAAATAGATAGAGATCCAGAAAGAGGTCGTAACTGCACCATAGATCTAAATGTTGGAGCTCTCTTCGATCAAATGCACGTGAATGACGATTGAAGAGGGGTTTAACATTTTTTATTTTTTGTAACGTCACATAAGCGATGAAAAATTATCGTGCCCCCATACTCGGTTGTGTTGTATAAGCGATGCCTTAGCATCGTATAAGTGACAATGCCTATAGTATAAGCGGCACTTTCAGCCAAGTCATATAAGTGACGCGAAATCATCGACGCTAATGTTTACATTGCTCTTAGCATTGGTAACAACATCGGAAATAACATCGAGATTAACATCTTTTAGATGATGGTATGCGCTCAATGGCCACTCTGATGAAATGCTCGATCATGAAGTGATGAAAATGTGTCGAGTTAAGCATTGCTATGCCCTCTTTATTCTTGTAGTGTGAGGGCATTTTCTAAAGGCAAAGCAAGGGGCCCGCTGTATACTTATTAAGGTTTTCATACTCAAAATCCAAACCAAAAGAGCTGGATGCAAATCACCTCTTCCAATATTTACAAAACTGAGGTATACAAAAAGTCAGTAATAATGCATTTACTATGATGGAATATTTACCATCAAGGCAAAGAAGAATTCTCCTTGCCTAAGTACTAGAAATTATTATGTTAGCAAAGATCAGGTCTTTACCCTTCATCCATATCACGAGCTTGCTAACGGAAGGAAATTCATCCATAGGACCAGCAATATGACGAGACAATTATGCTCAATGTGAAGATGACTATAAGGAGGAGCAGACAACCAAAAAAAGAACAAACACGACAAAGCCAGAAATGACTCTGAGAACACTCCATAAATGTATCTTTCAAAAATAACATATGTATAATGAAACACTCCATAAATGTATCTTTCAAAAATAACATATGTATAATGAAAGGAAGACAGAAAAGTCCACCACTCCAGAAATATATCTTTGAAAATGCTCCGGACAAATTTCATGGCTTCACAGCACAAACACAAAAATACGCAGACGTAGCACCAGATAAAGAAGAGTCGACTCTCTCTGAATACTGTAGTCCGCAACTGCGCCCATCCTGCAATCGTTTGCCAGCGAAAATGAGCCGCTGTTGGTCAGGTGGGATACCCTCCTTCTCGTTAATTTTTGCCTTTACGTTGCCAATTGTGTCAGAACTCTCCACCTCCAGAGTGATGGTCTTTCCAGCGAGCGTTTTCACAAACATCTGCACGCCACCACGCAAACGTAAGACAAGGTGGAGCGTCGATTCTTTCTGGATATTGTAATCGGACAGTGTGCGGCCATCTTCTAGCTGCTTCCCAGCGAAAATCAGCCGCTGCTGATCAGGTGGAATACCCTCCTTGTCCTGTATCTTGGTTTTTACATTATCGATTGTGTCAGAGCTCTCAACTTCGAGTGTAATAGTCTTACCCGTGAGCGTTTTCACAAAAATCTGCATGCCACCGCGAACGCGAAGGACGAGATGGAGGGTGGATTCCTTCTGGATGTTGTAATCGGCAAGCGTACGACCATCCTCGACCTGTTTGCCAGCAAAGATGAGACGCTGCTGGTCAGGAGAATGTCTTCTTTGTCTTTGATCTTGGTCTTCACATTGTGAATAGTGTCCGAACTTTCCACCTCTAGGGTCATCGTCTTCCCCGTCAGTGTCTTCACGAAGAGCTGCATGATTAATAGTTGATTAAAGTATACCTCAGACCTACGACGATGATCAGGAGGACGATCGCAATGCGCTGATTCTCATCTGGGGAACAACATTCAAAGGCCTGTATATTTATGTACGTTACGGAGGCCTTACCGACGATGCTTTTTCCTGGGGTTGCTTTTGCTTTTCTCTTATGCAAAAAAACCTACGAATACGATCAATGAAGCTTTTATTCGGTTTACTGGAAATTACAAAACAACTCGACATAGAAAGATTACACAATGATGGATTGAATGCTTAATGGTTCTAAGCCATACTTATAATTGATTTGCTCCATGAAGCTGAAGCTACAGTAGTGCATGTGCATTAGCAATTGGTTCAAAGCCCAACAATGTATCGGGCCAAAGGTTAGCATGCCCATGTTGAGGAGTTATTTGTTGGTGATAAAGTAATATGCAAAAGTAATATGCGTTGGGACTATCCTCATCTTTCTATCACATTCTATGGAGACTTACTTGTACATAAAGGGTGGGTTCCCCTTGAATCCCTTAATTCCTTTGTACAATATGGCTTCATAGAGACACCACTTTCACACTTCTTCCAAAACTTCTACATTAAAAACCTTTCATATTGTTTCTTCTTTGATGATCAATCCATAGAGTTTTGTAGAGCAACACATTGATTTCCGAGTCTTAGGATCTTTTTGTCTAGTCTTAGGGAAAGATTACACGATGGAGCCATATTGATAAATGATTTACTCCATGAAGTTGAAGCTATAGTAGTGCACTACAACTACCAAAAGAGGTGCTCTTTAGCTCAAGATCATACCTTAGGCAAACTCATTTCTTGCATTTCCTATGAGGATGGGGACTAAGAACTAAAGTTCTATACTTTTAGCCCTTTTTATATGAGGAGCATGTTTGTGGTCCAACCCCTTTGGTTCAAATTAAAGCGATATTTGATTTTCAATCCCTTTGGAAAATTCACTTCCACCTTCCAATATACCTTTTAAATACCTTTTACATTTTTTAGTAACATCAAATTAAGGGCACAAGGTATCTCCCAAAAAGAAAACATCATTTCCGAGTACTTGGCTTTGAAATTCCTAGGGAAAATCTTTCTTTAAGAGATTTCATGCTATGAAAATAAAATAGGAGCTTCCAAAATTGTTTTCCTTCTTGGAAAACTAATGGATGTTATCCTAATGTGGTGATGTTCCATGTAGTTCCTCTTTATTTTTGCTTCCATAGATTTCTTCATAGCTCCAATTAGAAGTAATCATCATAAATTATATATGAGATGAAATCAGGTCTTGGAGATAAAATTACCTACGTTTTGACTACCCAATCCTTTACTTATTAATTTTTTTTCCTCTCAAAGTAAATATGATTAAGTAATTTAAATTCTAGAAGCTTACTCGGGCATGCATAAAAAGAAGCAATTTCAAGTTTTTGTTCATCATTCTTGATAAAAAAATACGATATCTCATTATCCTTGGAGGTTTTAAGTCTCCTACCGAGTTTCAATCATTGCTTTTGGTATAGAAATAACTTGGTTTTTTATTAATGCTCTTGTAATCAAGAATTGGAAGGAAAAGGTTCTAGATTCCTAGAAGCATCAAATTTTAGGGCTTGAGTTTCTTGAGTTTAAAAAGATCTAATGGATTCTTGAAATTCATTTCTTTGTTGCTACCAATGAGAATCCATTTCAATTCTCATTTCTATTTGTGCATTTAGGTGACTTTCAATGTTAATAAAACTAATTCTTTCATGGTTAGAGAGTTTTAAGAGCACTTCATTGGATTTTTCCAAAGAAAACTTTTAAACAAATGGAAACTTGGAGTAACCATTAGCTATCCCTAATTAGAGTATACCACGTCCATGTACTCTAGATTAATCTAGTTGGGTTTCATTATTGAGACCAATTAAGATTTAATTCATAGTTTGAATTAGATTATTGATTTACAACTTAAATCTTGTTATTCAAATCTTTGTCGCATTCTCATGCTACCCAAACTTAAGTACTTCTCAAGAGTTACATATTTTTATTATATGCATGATCACTTGGATAAATAACCATGCATAAAAGTATTCACCAAAAACGTATTGAAATTTCATACTATTTTTAGAGCATGAAAAGAGGACTCGTAAACGATGAATCTTAAGAAAAGGTTATATTGCTCGTATAGAAAGGTCTTCCAAATAAAGGTTCAATCACATAAAGTAAGATGGAAACTTAGTGTTGGTACATCTCTTGTACTTCAGACATACTTAAAGGTAGTGCATTTCAAGAAGTTTTTACGTGAAGTAAAAGGTTTTTAAACAAGACAAGAGAAATGAAACAATGTTTCAATCGAATGTGATATTATTCACTCATATGAATGAATGATGGTATGGGACATCATATTGGAAAATGATATTTATCTTAGTTCAAAAATCTTTCTTGAGTTTGAAGGTAGTTATAAAGTTTAGAATCTTTATATAGGTATTGTTGCACATTGAATTGTTTGTAATCTTATATAGGAATAGTTATTTCTTCTTAAAGTTTGTAGATTTCTAGGTGATAAAGTTTTAATTAATCTCACCGTTTCATAGAATCTATACTTTTTTATAGATGAAAAATTGTCAATTGCTCAGAAGGCCTACAAGGGTGATTTTTTTATAGTTTCTATCTAGAAGGCCTACAAGGGTGATTTTGTACATGGTTTTCTCATAATTGGAGAGTCCAAATGATGTGAATTTTTTGACATATTTAGAGTACCACTTGAAGTTTTGTTTTGCAAATTTCCATACCATTTAGTGTTTTTTTTAAAGAGAAATTGCAAATATTGTATGAACATTGTGCAAGGAGTTTTCTCAGGCAAGAATTTGCAGGTTTAAGGACACTTGAGTGTTTCTCCCAATTGCATGGGTCAAATATAATGAATTTGGACATGTATTGGTATGTGTTTTTGAGATTACACATATATGAATTTCATGAAATTTGGGCAAAACATGGAGGCTATAATTCCTTGTTCTCATCTACGGTCCCTCTCGTGCGGACTTACCAGAGGAAGTTATATTCTAAAGTCACTTAATTTTCTATCAAATTCAACTACAAGTTGATTATCCTTAGTCTGCTTTAATTCATCACAGACATACATTGCATGATCTTGACTATCACACGAGACACACCTTTTACAACCACTTCCTTGTTTATCAATCATTTCTTTGGAAAACTAGCTGAGCATCTAACTGAGTAGGAGGAAGTGGCTGATAAACTAGTTGAGGAGGATCAAATTATGGTAGAACAAGCTATATTGATGGAGCCATATTTGCTCGACCTAATTCACTACTACTAGCCCCATGCTCATGAAAGCTCTGTTGAGATATCAAGCTCAACATGTGATGATCCAGGGTGACACATATCACTGTTTCGTTTCTCTGACATGTAGAGTGGTCACACTGATATATGTCTTGAGCTTTATTAGATTTATCCATTGAGAGTGATGGCACACTTGTTCCTGTGCTAGCTCACTCATTCATGAACATTAGATTTTTCCTTATGTACTGGTCTTTATATATTGCACTTGTTGTATTCTTGTTTCAAGTCATTCTTTCACATTCCTTTTTATGTAATAGAAGAAGGAGAAGAAGATCTTTTCTTCCTTGCCTTAATCTATGTGTGTGCTTCTCCTTGAGAGTGAGAGTGTGTGTGTGAGATCTGTTCCTTATCTCCTCCAATTAAAATTCAATTGCAGTCTTAGGGGCAACTACAAGATTGGCCATAGCCATAGTTGCAGGTATTGGCCTGTTAGAATGCCCCACTATAGGTAGATCTTTAGGCTGAGTAGAAATTGTTCTTTCATAAAGTAGGGATTATCATTGTCCCATTTGAGCAATGGCCTATATTTTGCGTTTAACGACTTGCCAATCATCCGTCAACCAGTACCTTTTTCTAGGCTCTTCTATTCTTCATTGTACTTCAGCTTTATCTTCTTGGCTTAGTATCTTCAAGAAGAGGATGGGAAGATCAGGGTTTAATGCATTCCTATCATCTTTAGGAACTAGAGTAAGCCATCTCATAAATTCACCATGAAGGCGAGTTAGAGACTCATTAGTCGTAGGGGAATTAACCGATCTCAAAAAACTCTTCCCAACTATGTTGACTAAAATCTTCAAGAAAGAACATTTTATGAAGTTCTTTCCTAAAATCAGCCCAAGGTTTACTAGCATGCTCATGGATACTCTCAAGAATGGATCTAGAGACAACCCGGCCAAAGTACTATACTAGTTTATTGTCACAAAATTTGTGGATCTATGATTTCTCTTCAAAGGCATCCAAGTAATCCATGATATTCAATCTAGTGAATTTACCTTTCTCATGCAGGATTGACAGCACAGTCCTTGCACCTTGCTTTTCAATTATCATATGTTTAAACACTTCCTCCATTCCATGCTCTTGATATCACCTAGTGCGAGGTATCAAATCTATAATAAGAGGCTCTAAAAGTTGTCTAAATTGTCTAAAACTAAAACTATGTAAGATATTCATGAGTTTAGACTTTACTAAAACCTAGACTTTCTACCTATCTTCTCCTCTACCTTTTCACTACAACATATCAAGTATCGAGGAAAATGAACAGGCATGATTTTCCCCCGATGTCGGTGTAAGGGCCCGTATAGGCATCGGAACTAGAATGCTGGTACAAGCATCGGTAAAAGTATCGGTATAAGCATCGATATAAGCGTCCAACATCTCAATGCTCATACTGACATCCATACCGGCACATGTACTGGTTGTACCATCGCACATACCAACGACCATGCTTGGAGTACTATCATGCATACCGACAACCATATCTACAAAATTGTTTTTGGACAGAGTGTATTGTCTCTTGCTACAGCAACATTAACATGATGTTGTTTGGTACAAGACAATACACTGTGCCCAAAAAAAAAACCAAGTACATGTGATGTGTACTCTAATGGCAACTGGAACATGATTTTAAAAATCAAAATAGTATCGGACACGAAAGAGATGAGCAGAATGAACCATGAACCATGTACAAAAAAAGATATATGTTTTATAAATGAAGCATGTACAAGAGTGTGGCAAGCCACTCTCATATGTAAGGCAAATACAAAATGTGGCAAACCAGTATCATATATTAGAAAATACAAAATGTGGCAAAGCACTGCCATATAAGAATCAAATACAAAATTCTCGTACACCACTACCATATATGAGCCAAATACAAAATTGTGGCACACCAATACCATACACATGCACAAAAGGATCAAAACATCTATCTCATCAATCCTACAACAAAGAACATTCATGAAATGAGATAAATTGACATAATATTTAAAACAACAAGTAAAAACGAAGTTTTTAAATTCATCACCTCATCGCAGATGGTCCCATGAAACGACCGCACAACGTCCCTCCAAGTCCTCCAATAGGGCAATCAATACATGACGATATCCATAAGCCTCCTCCATTCATGGTGGAGGATGACCCATTGCCAACTCCTAGAACAAATATACAGAACGTTAGATGAACATACATGACATGCTTAACACAAACAAAATCAATACACCAAATGATACTTACAAATTCATGATGCATAGTATCATATCTGTCATTGCCCAACTGTGATGGTTTGACCGTATCTAGATATGTGGTTGCGGCATCTTGCTACTTGCGATATCGATCAAGATTGTGGTGCTGCTCATCGCGAATCATATCCCACTCCTTGGCATCTAACCATATACGCTTTAGTAAGCCTGCTCTAAAAGCATCACGAGACTCGGATCATCAATGGGACATAAGTTCACGTGTGGTGTGTTGAATCCACTCTGAGCTGACAAGAGGATGCCCATGTGTTGGTTGGAACTCTTCATAGATCGTCTCTATGATATAATTTTTACAATATTTATCTTGCTCACTCCATTTCAACATGATAGAGTGTCCAAACTGTATGGAGCAAAGTTGTCGTATATGCTGATGCATGGCCTTTTTGACCGCATCCATCACTAGAGCTCCATCACAGATGCTATACACCTTGGAGTCATCATGTTCATGAGCACCCCACGTTGTATGTGGTGTTCCACGTGGTGTACCATGTGGCGTACCTACATCTGAGGTACTCACTCTAGGTGTAGAAGTGGGTGACACAATGTCCATCGCACTGCCTCCACAACAATCGCTTCCTGTAGAGCTACCTGTAGATCCACTCCTAGAACCTCTTGCTCTAGAGCGTGACCTGGACCTACAAGATAGGCCAGAACATCTATCACAGTGAGGTGTCGAACACACACGTCTACTACTAGAGCCACTAGGGGATGGCTTAGAAGATGTTCATGTTGAAAGCATAAAGCTAGGAGACATACCTCCGGTGGGAGTAGCACCGTCTGTACGAGTGACGTCCGCAGGAGTGAGGCCGATAGGAGTGAGGCTGGCAGGAGTGAGGATGGCAGGAGTAAGGATGGCAGGAGTCAGGCTAGGGGGAGTGCTACCACGAGCGATCGAGTACTAGGATGCTGCGGCCATATATGCAGGAGGCACTTGAGATATAAACTCCAAGAACTACTCTTCTATCATGGAATGTGGAGTGACTAGAGGACTGTCTCCCATCGTGCTATGTTACTAAAGAACTCAACTAGTTAGGATAGGATAATAAAGGTAATATAGAGAAGTAGTAATGTACAAAAGATTATTAAAAAACAAAAATTAGTACGTACAAGTGTTTGATTAAAAAATCCTCTATTATAGGATCCTTGTGGAGATCTGATGCACATAGAATATCTATCTCTATATTGAAGACTTCTAAATCTCTTGGTATGCTATCTTCTTCTTGATCATCATATGTTGCTTCATTGTGTATCTCGTCTTCTTCAATGACCTCTTTATCTCCGATAATGATTGCCTCCTCCTCGACTATCAGAGGAATCTCAAAGTCCACTACAGATGGACTTTCTTCTACATCTATGTTCTCACAAATTTGTATACTATGTGGGGAGACTTGTAAAATGAATAGCCACTCTGGTTCTTTTGAATCTGGTATAAAAACAATTTCCTCATAGTGTTCGGGGAGTACAAATGTATCTCTTTCATCCATCCATAATTTTGTGGATTCGACTTGAAGCAAACCACTCTTATCCCAACTCACTCTTGTGTTTCTTCTAGAGGCAACTACTTCAAACCATTTCACATAAAAAACAAAGTAATTAAACTTCCTAAAGGATAGCTTCAGTATATCTTAAATCACTCCACAATAATCTAGCTAGCCTTCTTGAGCATTATCGTCTCTTGCATTAGCTCTACTTTTTTTAAAAACGTTCACCATCAACCCCTATCAAAAGTAGACCTATTTTGATCAATTCATGTCATCCCAAAGTGTCGATCATGAGACTATTGTGCGATGTATTTAGAATACTCCGAATCACATCGCTTTACGAGTTCTTGTTCTTCTTCAGAGATATCTTCACGTGCTGCCTTTGCTTGTGAAATCGCTGCTTTTTCTTTTTCTTATTGAATTTATATATTTAACTATATATATTTAATTGAAACACTAGCTATTTTCATATTATTTATCTATTCTAAAATCCTATTTTTTAAATAGATTTAGTTATATATTCTAGTTTTTTTAATTTCTTTCTCTTATATGAATTTAACCTAATTAAAAAACATAAATCCCTTTTTTCATATATTTGCTTGTATATATTTAATTATATATATATAGGTATATTTTTACTTAATTTGGTTATATATATATATATATATATATATATATATATATATATATATATATATATATATATATATATATATATATGTATGTATATATATATATATATATATATTTATTTATTTATTTATACTTTTTATTTATTTATATTTATGTGTATGTGTACATATATTATGTGTGTATATGTGTATATGTGTGTACGCATGTGTAAATAGCCTAGAAACCCTAATCCTATTTTTATATATTTAATTTGATATAAAACCCTAAAATCCTAATTTTATATATTTAATTATATATTTTATTTGAAACACTAGCTATTTTCATATTTATTTATCTATATTAAAATCCTATTTTTTTAGATAGATTTAATGTGTATGCATGTGTAAACAACCTACAAACCCTGATCCTATTTTTTTATATTTAATTTGATAATAAACCCTAAAATCCTATATATATATATATATATATATATATATATATATATATATATATATATATATATATATATATATATATATATATATATATATATATATATATATATATATATATATATATATATATATATATATATATATATATATATATGTGTGTGTGTGTGTGTGTGTGTGTATCTATGTGTACATATATTATGTGTGTATGCATGTATGTGTGCATGTGTGTATTTATCTATACTAACGACCTTATTTTATATATATTAAAAATCCTAAAGACATATTTCTATATATCATAAAAAGCCTAAAATCTCTAAAACCCTAATGCTATACTTATATGTATATATATTCTGTGCATCTACGTAATATATAGGTAAACAGCTTAAAAAGCCTAATCCTTTTTTTTATATATATTTGATTATATATTGTATTTTTTACTAATTTTTATAAATATATGTTATATATGTTAATATTAATCTAAACATCTACTTTTTATATTATTAATTATTTATATTTAATTTGATAAAAACCCTAAAATCCTATTTCTATATATTTAGTTATATATATATTTAATTTGATGAAAAATCTTAAAATCCTATTTTTTTATGTTTAATTATATATATTTAATTTATTATATTAATACACTAGCTCTTTTTAGATTTATTCTATATAGTTATCCTTTTATATATATATTTATTTATATATTCTTTTCTTTGTTAATTTCTTATTATATAAATTTAATTGAATTATATCTATGTAAAAACCCTAAAGATAGTGATTTCCTCCTACACCTATCCAAGCAACTCCCTACTCAACTGCATGATGCTCATCAATCTCTCCACACCGAATATCAAGCAAAGGTGGATTTGTTGGAAGCCGACATCGCTCCCTTGTAGGAAGAGATTCTGGCGGTCAAGGCATATATGTGTGTGTGTGTGTGTGTTTGTATGTGTGTGTGCATGTGTATATGTGTATGCATGTGTATATATGTATGCATGCGTGAATACGCTAAAAATCCTAATATTTTTTTTATATATTTAATTTGCTAAGAACCCTAAAATCATATTTTTATATATTTAATTATATGTATTTAACTAAAACACTAGCTATTTTCATATTTATTTATCTATACTAAAATCCTATCTTTTATGTATATTTAAGTTTAGATTCTATTTTTTTAATCTTTTTTTGTTATATATATTTAATTTAATTAAAAAACCATAAATCCCTATTTTTTATATATTTGATTATATATGTGTGGGTGTATGTATGCATATCTATATGCGTGTGTGTATATGTGTGGGTGTATATGTGTGTGTGTGTATGTGTGTGTGTGTGTATATATATATATATATATATATATATATATATATATATATATATATATATATATATATATATATATATATACATATATATATATATATATATATACATATATATATATATATATATATATATATATATATATATATATATATATATATATATATATATATATATATATATATATATATATATAGTCTCTCTCTCTCTCTCTCTCTCTCTTTCACTCTCCATCAATAGAGAATATAAAAATCACTTACAAGTATGTTCCCTTCTGGATCTCTATCATCAAAGCGTAATGTATGTTCTCTCTCGTCGAATTTCAAAGAATGGATGCCAAAAAACTCTTGCAAAATCAAAGAAATTATAAAACATAAAGCATAGAGAAAGACAAAAGATAAGAGTATGCGCACCACTTACCAAGATGCGACATCTAGAGAGAAAGAGAGTGTGTGTGTAGAGAGACAAAGATATGTGTGTGTGCACAAGAAATTTACCGATACGCATACCAACGCTTATACGGATGCTCATACAGACACTTATACTGGTGGTCACAAAGCATCTCATTGATCCATTTTAAACGGTCATACCGACGGTCGAATGACCATCAATATGCTTTATTAGATCTTTCCAACATTCATATCGATGTCGAAGGGTGACCGTTTGTATAGATAGTGTCAGTATGCCCCTCATATGTTGTAGTGTTTTCTTATTTTTACTTCTAATTAATTCTCTTCTAAGAAAATTTAGTTAAAGTTTATAACTCTTTTACTTTCTAAAATTACTTTTGTTTAAATTGAAAATTTCTTTTTGTATTTTTCTTTATAAATCTTGATTTTTTTACTCCTAAATTTATTTAATTTTAAATAGAAATCTTCTTTTTATATACCTTTTGTAAGTCTTCTTAATTTGTTTTTAGAGTATTCATGTACTACTAATAAAAAATAGAAATTACCAACAAGTAACTAATAGAGAAATTAACAATAATTTTTTTAAGTGAGATGACAACAACAAAAACCCTTTATTTGTGCTTGCAATAAATGCAAATGAAGTGAATCCTAATGCAAATTATAAAGCATTCTTTTTATAGAAAATAAATGAGACTTATGATCTAAAGTGCAATATCATTCTTTCCTGATGCAATGTAAAATGCACAAAGTCCTTTTATGTTATTAAAACGCAAGTTATGTGCAATGACTATCTTTCCTAATGCAATGTAAAATTAAAATAGTCCTTTTATATTTTGTAAATGCAAGTGAGGTATGTACGCTTTTTGCCGATTTGAAAAATTTTAAACACTATTACCTTTAAGTTTGTTGTAGTAGAAGCTTAACCATTTATAAATAAATCCTAAATACAAACTTTCTTTTTGCCGATGGGGGGAAAGAAGTGTTAAGGCTTTTGCTTTTTGAAAGCTCTTTTTTCCGTGCAATTGCTCAACCCTCAACAACAAGGGAGCACGATCCTAGACAGCAAAGGCTAGACATACCTGCAACAAAGAGAAATACAAAGATTTAATTTTTAGCGAGAAGTAAATCACATCTAACAGTCTATGCAGACAATTGTTACATTTTCACATCGAGTTCACCAAAGGATATCGGGGCAAGCACGAATACCACCATGTGGATCAGTTCTGGTTTTACAAGGGACTTACCATGTGACTACGCGCAGGGTATTTCTTAGAGTGCTTTAGGTCCTTAGATGTGAAAGTAGTGCTATCGAAGGTGTTAATTTATATCCTAACGATCTATAAACATGGCAAACATCATATTTACTATGTGCAAAATAAAGTGGAAATATGAGATGAAAAGCAAAAAAAGATACAACAAAGTAATCTTATGTAATTCTAAATGTAAGCTTACAAGACATTCTTAAAGTTTGATTTTTGATGATGTTATAACACATGTGAAATTAACTAATATTTTATCAATCATATACAACAAGAGTTTTAAGTTCTAAGGCTAAAAGTTATAATTTTCATATGCTAAAAAGGATCAAGGTAGAAGATTTTGAAGGACTACAGCTTTGATCTTGTGTGTGCTCTCTCCACCTTCCGGTTTGTAATGCTCATAAATATTAAGTGCTCTTCGGTGTTCTAGAAAAAAACATAAGGAAAAAAATGACCCACATAATTACTTATATGACAATTTAAGACACTCATGTTTTTAATTAAGTACATTCTCCATTTTCTATACCTTTGCGCACATACTTTTTCATATATTCATGCAGCTTGTGTATTTTATTCACATGCATGCTCATAGCTCTCATGTATATACACATTTCTCTTCCATGCATACTCATGCACATGCATGTGTGCATCACTCATGCATACTCATTCCCATATGGTCATGAACATACATAAAATCATATGCATCTTTATCTACACACTCTCATTGACTTACGTTCATAAATACACACGCATTATTTTACATCCACGTGCATTATTTACATATTAACATGTGTCATTTATTTATATACATGCATATTCATTTAGATACATGTGCACTTACTAATTTCATATCCACATGCATTCATCTCACTCTTTCATGTATGCATACATACATTCCTCATGCACATGCATATATGCTTATGCAAAAAAAATGCATTCATACACTCACATATACATGAATTTATGTATTTGTTGACATCATTCCTACATTTTTCAATGATGCATATGCACATACCTCATACATCTATGCATATGTACTTGCAAGCTCTATCTATGCATATGTACTTGCAAGCTCTATGCTCTCATACAAATGCATTTATGCACACATTTATATCTCACATCACTCATACATATGCAGTCATATTCATCTACATTCATATATTTCATACCAACTTCATATACACACATGCATATATAATTCATGCATATGCATTAAATGCTCAGTCATCATATTCATTTATGTATACATTAACTTCTATACATTCATACATGCATACACTTTACATGCATACATCATTCATGTTCATGCATTTTCATAGCTATGTCTTATATTAATCATGCATATGCATTCATGCATGTGCATACATGCAGACATGTGTTCATGTATTCACCTTATACAAACATGCATTTATACTACATTCATTCATGCATGCATCCACTTTACATGCATGCATCTTTCATCACATTCATTTATGCACATGCACACACTTCATGTACATGCATTCTCCAATACATTCTTATTCATATCAATATACAATGTTTGAATTACACCATTTCTCAATGTTAGGAAGAAGATAACAAAATTTTAATCCATTGGAAAACCACCCAACTCACTTATGGGGTTTTCCTCTACCCCTTTCATAGCATTTGAATACCTTATAAGCAGTTTCAAAAGAATAAAAAAATGCAATGTAGAGCTATGATAAAGAACAATTTCTGTTGTCAAAAGATTTGCTATATCAGAGGTTGCTTTCATATATACATTGTTATTTACCAACCAGTGAATTAACTTATTACATGACCTGCAACAAAAAATATGGTATAGATAGATGCTTCCAAAGGTGCAACTTTTCCATTAAACAAAAGCTTTCAGAATTATTGAAGCATTTAAATGACATGAAGAGAACACTTAAACAGATATTCCAATCATCATCATAACATCTAAAATTGTTTTTAGGAACTTTGTTTGAAGATAAGTTGGATTTACGTATTTAAGGGCACCAAAGAATTCACACAAAAAATGTATGCATATATATATATATATATATATATATATATATATATATATATATATATATATATATATATATATATATATATATATTCTATATACATACACTTATTCATTGATACATACATTCATGCATGCACTCAATTCCACTCATACAACTTGATTCATGCATACATGTACTCATACATGCTTATATATGCTCATACATTTATGCATATGTATATACATACTCATATGCACTCGTATATTCACATGCGTACTCTCAAAGTTATGCTCTCAAAGTTACACACATGCATGCTTACTAACAAACATACATGCATGCATTCATTTAATTCACTTTTAAAGAGATACATTTTTGCTACCAAAACACATATATGCTTACTCACACATGTAAACACTTATGTATCCATTTATATGTATGCATTCATACATGCTTCGTTTACATTCTTGTATGCATTCTTACTTACATATACATCTTCTTTTATGCACCTGAGTAGAAATTGATCTTTCATAAAGTACATATTGTTGTTGTCTCATTTGAACAACGACCTCTATTTCTCATTTAACGACTTGCCAATCATCTATCAATCCATACCTTTTTCTAGGCTCTTCTATTCTTCACTCGACTTTAGCTCTATCTTCTAGGCTTAATATCTTTAAATAGGGAATGATAAGATCAGGGTTTAATGCACTCCTATCATCCTCAGGAAGCTAAGTAAACCATCTCATAAACTCACCATGAAGGTGAGTTAGAGAGTCATAGTCTTAGGGGAATTAACCCATCTCAAAAACCCTTCCCGACTATGCTAAGTAAAATCTTCAAGAAATAACATTTTATGAAGTTCTTTCCTAAAATCAGCCCAAGGTTTACTAGCATGCTCATGGATACTCTCAAGAATGGATCCAGAGACAACTGGGCCAAAGTACTATACTAGTACATCATCATGAAATCTGGATCTATGCTTGCTCTTCAAACGCATCCATGTTATCTGTGATATTCAATCTAGAGAATTCACCTTTCTCACATAGGATTGACTGCATAGTTCATGCACCTAGCTTTTCAATTATCATAGTTTTAAACACTTCCTTCATTCTATGCTCTTGATGTCACCTAGAGCAAAGTATCAGGTCTATAATAATAGACTGTAAAACTTCTCTAAATTGTTTAAAACTTTCACTATGTAAGATAGCCAAGAATTTAGACTTTACTAAAACCTAGACTTTTCTACCTATATTTTCTTTTACCTTTTTCTTATTTTTACTTTTAGTTTATTCTCTTCTAAGAAAATTGATTTAAAGTTTAGAACTATTTTACTTTCTAAACTTGCTTTAGTTTAAATTGAAATTTTGTTTTTGTATTTCTCTTTCTAACTCTTGATTTTTTTACTCCTAAATTTATTTTAACTTTAAATAGAAATCTTGTTTCTATATACTTTTTATAGGTTTTCTTAATTTTTTTTAGAGTTTTTAGGTAGTATTGATAAAAAACAAAAAATAACAGCAACTAACTAAATAGAGAAACGAACAATAATTTTTCCTAAGTGAAATGACAACAACAGAAGCCGTTTGTTTTTGCTTGCAATAAATGGAAATGAAGTGAATCCTAATGCAATTTATAAAGCATTCTTCTTATAAAAAATAAAAGAGACTTATGATTGAAAGTGCAATATCATTCTTTCCTAATGCAATGTAAAATTCAAATAGTTGTTTTATGTTTTGCAAATGCAAGTGATGTGCAATGACTATCATTCTAGTGCAATCTTAAATTAAAAAAAACCTTTTATGTTTTGTAAATGCAAGTGATGTATGTATGCTTTTTGCCAATTTGAAAAAACTTTAAAAACTATTACCTTTAACTTTGTTATAGTAGAAGCTTAACCATTTATAAGTAAATCTTAAAAAACACTTTCATTTTTTGATGGAAATAAGTGTCGAGGCTCTTGCTTTTTGATAGCTCTTTTTTCCATGGAAGTGCTCAATCCTCAACAACCACGACGCAATGGCTAGACATACCTGCAACAAAGAGAAATACAAAGATTTATTTTTTAGCAAGAAGTAAATATCATCTAATAGTCTAAGCACAAAATCATCACACTTTCATGTTGGGTTCATCAAAGGATATCGGGACATGCATGAATACAACCGGGTGGATCAGTTTCGATTTTACAAGGAACTTACCATGTGACTACACACAGGGTTTTTCTTAATGTGCTTTAGGTCCTTAGATGTGAAAGAAGTGTTGTGGAAGCTCTTTGTTTATATCCTAACGGTCTATAAACATGGCAAACATCATATTTATTATGTGCAAAATAAAGTGGAAATGTGAGATGAAAACCCAAAATAGATACAACAAAGTAACCTTATGTAATTCCAAAAGTAATCTTACAAGACATTCTTCAAGTTTCATTTTTGACGAGGTAATAACACTCATGTGAAGTGAATTAATATATCAATCCTATACAACTTAAGAAAATACAAGAGTTTTAAGTTCTAAGGCTAAAAGTTCTACTTTTCATATGCTAAAAACGACCACGGTTTCTGAAGGGCTTCAGCTTCAATCTTGTGTGTGCTCTCTCCACCTTCCCGTTTATAATGTTGATAAATATTAAGTAATCTTTGGTGTTCTCGAAACAAGAACATCTTGAAAAAAAAGACCCACATAAGTATTTTTATGAGGATTTAAAACACTCATGTTTTTCATTAAATACATTCTTCAATTTCTATACCTATGCACATATACGTTTTCATATATTTATTCAGCTTGTGCATTTTTACTCATTCATTTATGTTCATTTATTCATTTTTATGTGTCTGTGTACTTGCATATTTACTAAACTTTATGCTCCCATTTCTACATGCATGTACTCATTTTCAAGCATGCACTCTCATGCATATAAACGTACACATGCATCAATTACTTGCATACATGTTCATGCTTACATATCACATGCATTTCTACATACTTATGAAGTACATATATATATATATATATATGCACATGGGTACATGCATTATTATGCACATGCATTTTCATATTGTCGATGCTTATATAGTATGCTTACATTTATTTATGCACACTTGCACATGCATGCTCATAGGTCTCATGTATATACGAATTACTCATCCATGCATACTTATGCACATGCATTTGTGCATCACTCATGCATACTCGTTCCTAGACACACATGAACATACATACAATCATATGCATCGTATCTAAACAATCTCATTGACTTACATTCATAAATACACAGACATTATTTTACATCCACATGCATTATTTACATATTAACATGTGTCATTTATTTATATACATGCATTCATTTACATACATGTGCACTTACTGATTTCATATGCACGCTCACCCATCATATTCATTTATCTATACATTAACATATATACATTCATACATGCATACATCATTAATATTCATGCATTTTTATACCTATGTGTTATATCAATCATACATATGCATTCATGCATGCTTCAAGCATATGCATAGATGCCGACATGCATTCATGTATTTACCTTATACAAACATGCATTTATACTACATTCATTCATGCATGCATCTTTCATCACATTCATTTATGCACATGCATACACTTCATGTACATACATTATCCTATACATTCTTATTCATATCAATATATAATATTTGAATCACACCATTTCTCAACGTCAAGAAGAAGATAACAAAATTGTAAACCATTGGGAAACAATTATTTTTAGGGATTGAAGTACACCTAGCTCACTTTTGGGCTTAACCCTTTCATAGAATTTGAATGCCTTATTAGCACTTTCAAAAGAATAACAAAATACAATATAGAGTTATGATAAAGAACAGTTTCTATTGTCAAAATATTTGTTGTATCAGAGGTGGCTTTCATATATACATTCTTATTCACCAACCAGTGAATCAACTTATTACATGACCTATAATCAGAAATATGGTATAGATAGATGCTACCAAAGGTGTACTTTTTGTTAAACAAAAGCTAAAAAAATTATTGAAGCATTTAAATGACATCAAGAGAACACTTGAACAGATATTCTAGTCATCATCATAACATCTAAAACAATTTTTAGGAACTTTGTTTCAAGATAAGTTGGATTTACATATATGAGGGCACCAAAGTCTTTTTATGCTTTAAAACATATTTAACTCTTGTGGAGAATCAAACAGGTAAAACATTAAAAAGGATAAGATCAGATGGAGGGGGAGAGTACTTCTCCCATGAATTTGGCTCTTTTCTTCAAGAGAGGGGGATTAAAAGAGAGATTACTACAAGGTAAACTTCTAAGAAAAATGGAGAGTTGCACAGAGAAGGAATAGGACAATTGTTGAAGCTGCAAGGTCTATGCTAAATGAAAAACACTTAGTTAATTATTTATGGACTAAGACTCTATCCACAGCCACTTATTTGATGAATAGGTTACCTTCAAAATCACTTGATGGCATGCCACCATATGAGGCTTGGAATGGAAGAAGACCAAGCTTGGATCATTGTAAGATTTTTGGATGTATTGCTTATGCTCATGTTCCTTCATTGGTTAGATGGAAGATGGATCCAAAAGTAGAAAGGTGTGTGTTCATTGGATATGACAACCAAAAAGGGTACAAATTATACAATCCAAAAACCAAAGGATTCTTGGTGAGTATTGATGTAGTGTTTGATGAGAATAGTTCGTGGTATGAGGATTAATGTAGGAAGATCAACTTACCTTATGATCTTGAAGAAGATTTTCCAAAACTTGTCAAGGGCGAACTTCCAAAAATTGAAGAGCAAGATACATCAAAAAATGGTGAAGTAACTCACATTGAGAAACTCAAAATTTGGAAGTCTAAAGGAAAAGCTAAAATGCAAGATCTTGGACAAGAGGCATAATCGTTACACTAAGGAGGTCCATTAGGGAGAAAAGGAAACTAGAGAGGTATGGGTTTGATACTTCACTAGTTACTAAACATTCAATCTATCTAGCACAGGACGTAAATCAAGAGGAGCCCTCAGCATTTGAGGAAGCAAAGAAGAAATCAGAATCGAGGCATGCAATGGAAGAAGAAATTGAAGATCTTGAGGAAAATAATACTTGGCAATTAGTTTCCAAGTCTTCATCAATGAAACTCATAGGTTCAAGATGGATTTACAAATTGAAGAAGAACTCAAATGGCTCCATTAATAGGTATAAGGTAAGGCTTGTGCCAAAAGGCTTTGCACAAACTCTAGGAATTGACTATGAGGAGATTTCTTTCTTGTGGCAAAGATCCCTACAATTAGAGTCCTGCTTGACATTCTTCTTCGAAGAATCCGAAGATACTTCAATTGGATGTAGAAAATGAATTTCTTAATGGATGGATAACAGAAGAGGCGTATATGGCACAACCTCTTGGATTTGAGAATTAAGTACATCCTGATTATCTGTGTAAACTTAATAAAACTCTATATGGACTCAAACAAGCCCCAACGGCTTGGAATCAGAAACTTGTTTCATTTTTACAAGACAAAGGATTTCAACCTAGCAAGGCACATCCATCACTCTTTATCAAAAAGAGTAATTCTGAAGTCATATATTTGTGTGTGTATGTGGATGATATTATACTAATAGGAAATGATGCAATTAGCATAAAGAAGGTCAAGGAGCAGATGAAAGTAGAGTTCAAGATAACTGACATAGGATCACTTACATGCTTCCTAGGATTGAATGTGGTATACAAAGATCATGCTCTATTCATTACTCAAAGGAACTATATTAAGACTTGTTGACAAAGTTCAAGATGCAAGATTGTAGGATTGCAAGTGCTCCAATGGAGCTTAATCATAAATTGAGCTCACATGAAGGTGAACTCATAGAAGATGTGAGAGGTTATCAAAGTCTTGTGGGTAGTTTGAACTATGTCGCATTGACAAGAGTAGATATATAATATAGTGTGAGTGTGCTAAGTCAATTTATGCACACACCTAGGAAACCTCACATGGAAGCTACCAAGAGGATACTCAGATATCTCAAAGGGACTATGAATGAGGGTCATTTCTACCCTTATGTATTGATTTAAGTATAAAGTTTTTCTCTGATGGAGATTGGGTTCGCTCCAAGGAAGAGAGAAGGAGTACCTCAGGATATCTTACCTTTGTAAGATCAAAACTTGTCTCATGGTCATCCAAGAAGCAACCCACAATTGCTCTCTCTTCTACTGAAGCTGAATACAAAGCCATAGCCACTTAAGAAGCAATGTGGATGAAGACACTATTTACAGATCTTGGATTGGAGATTGGAACTCCAAGTATTTTTGGTGACAACATGAGTTCCATTCACTCGGCTACCAATCTAGTTTTTCATGCAAGGACTAAACATATGGAAGTACACTACGAGTATGTAAGAGAGAAGCTTGTGAGCAAGGAAATTCAGCTATCTTATGTGTCAACCCGTCCAAGTGTTGTCTTGAGTCTTCAAACCATATAGAAACTTGAATCAAATGATAAAGCTTTGAAGAGTTCACTTGTGAACTCACTCTTTTAAACTTTGAGTTTTTACTTAATGTAAAAGTGAAAGAATCTAAAGTGGTTGAATCCACTTGATGAGTAGGAATATAACTCCATGAATTCATTATTGAATTAGTTGGAGAACAAATCACTAAAAGTTAGGAGATTTGTTTTAGGTGAGCAAGATTCAAATTCAAATCTTGGCTCCAATCATCACTATATATACACATCTTTTAGTCATGGGGTTAAGAACACCATTAGCTGAACTTCATGCCATATTAGAGCCTGATCTCAAGCCACACACATGTAATAGTTATTCTGTTGTACTTTACATTCAATATATACTTATATTCATGATCATTTTTGACTACATCTTTATGCCTATCTAAGTGTACTATTCATTGCCATACTTCTCAGTTTTTGGGTCACATTGCAGAGATGGTTTCTCTCAGCATGGTGTATCATTTTTAGTGATTTAACTTGGTTAAGTTAGCTCTCTAAGTCTACTCTATAGTTGCAAAGTTTCATTACATTTTCCATTGAAAATCCTGAGATATATTTGTTTGAAGTCACTTGTATCTCTACATCTTCTACCTCCTGAAAAGTCGGGATCACATACCTGACTTGCTAAACTTACTTCTCTTAGTATGCTCAATCATTTCTTATGAATTAAGTCCTAATATTTTTCATTGCTTCCTAATTAGATTCCTCAAAAATCTCTTGGGTCCATCGTATTCAGAGAATGAGCACTCAGTGAAATACTGAAGCATTCATCATGTTGACTATTGGTCAGACTAGTCTGTTTTGATTCAACTTTTTGAGAGTGACCTTCCAAGATACATAGGGTATATAATACATCCTTTGGCAAGCTAAAATGGCCCACTACATATCCCTGGAGTTCATTTGGCTAGTGTAGTGCAAAGTTTCTACAGCACCACTTCATCTTTACCAAATACAAATCAATCTCTTCACAAGACCAACATAAAACACAAACATCATACAAAGCACACAAAAACACATTCTAATAAATATATTATATTTCTTATAAGTATACATATTCTTAGAAGGCGTAAATGCACACTTACTTAAGCACACATAGGTATAAAGTCACATTCATATACATTCAAGTAAAGTTTTCCTTTATAATAGGTGAGTATATAAGGTATCATGCTTACCCACATTTTAAATTTTTCAAAAGCATCAGCCTTCGCTCAAATGAAATAAACCCACATCTTTCTACTATAATCATCGACTAATAGCAAAAAGCAGAAAGATACTCCTAGAGCAGGTGTAGATATTTTACCGCAAGGATCAGCATGTACCAACTCTAGAGGAGCTTGAGGTCGATTGTTGGTCTCTCTTAGAAATGCCTTTCATTGTTGCTTGCCCATCATACAAGCTTCATAAGGTCCTTGCAACTTTGAAAATGCAGGCAAATGAGCAACCATCCCTGTTCTTTGCATCTCCTTCAAAGCTGCAAATCCGAGATGCCCAAATTATTGGTGCCATAACCTGCTTACATCTTTATCTTTTGTAGCAGTTAAGGCACTTAACTCATACAAGTTGTCAGATGTTATGTCTTTACCTACTAGATTACCTGATGAATCCATGATTTTTGCACCACTCTTATTGAAGTGAACTTGAGTCCACGATTTGTTATTGCAGAAACTGGCAAAAAAAATCTTTTAAGTGTAGGTACATAGAGAACATCGGATAAATTTTTCTCAACACTTGGAGAAGTGATAAAAGAGATGGTTCGGGTTCCTTCCATTGGACACTTGGAGTCATTTCCCACCACTACATTGATGGATTCCCGTAGAGGCACTAGCGAACTATACCAATCCTTTTTACTAGTCATATGGCGAAAAGCTCCACTATCTAAAATCCATGGTTCATCAACACGAGCTTGAGCAGATGAAAATACCTCTTCAATAGCTACCCATAGTTCTAGCTCTGTGTTGTTTGCAGACTCTTTGTTCTTCCAGGATGATTTTATAGTCCCATTCCGTTCATCAACTTGCTTCTTTCTGCAATCCTTGATGGCATGGCCTTTGTTTTCACAATAGAAGCAACTTCTTGTGAATGTTTTCTTATTTGGCATCTTCTTTGATCCATCAGAAGAGCCTTTACCTTTTGCATTTGCTGAGAATGCAGTGTCACTTGTACTTTGCTCATTCTTCAACCGCATCTCCTCTTCTAAAAGCATAGCACGAAACTCTTTAAATGTAAGGGGAGTTGGTGTTACTTGAGTGTTAACAGCTGTTACTAATCCATTATACTTTGCTAGAAGAACACATGCACATCTTTAAGCCACCTCTTCTGATGTTATAACAACACCAACTACAGCCAATTGATCTTGAATATGTTTTATCCGTTTGATAAAATCTTCAGCCTTTTTAGAATCAGAATGCTTTTCATTTGCCAACTGATTTTCTAAATTTTGTATCCTAGTGTGGTTCTTGGTCTCATATTGACGAGCCAATATGCCCAAGCCTCATGTGCTTTAGTAGTATGTTGAACTAAAGTAAGCACAAAATCACTTACACTAGTGACGATTGCACATAATGCATCAGCATTTTGCCTCTTCTAAGCTCGTAGAAGATGTGGATCGGGCTGAATCATCAATCTTGAATTTGCTGAATCTTCAACTGGTATAGGCTCAGGATCAAATCCCATTGGTCCCATGACAGTGTCAAGTAATTCATAGGAGTCCAAAATTGAAGAAACTTTGATCTACAGAGTGTATTGGTTCCATCCAACTTCCCTTTAGTGAATGCAGGTGGGCTAATTCGAATGGGTGCAGCATTAACATTAGCTAAAGCACTAAGGCTAGTGTTCGACGATGAAGCCTATCATGTAATCACTCCAATAATCTACTGATATTCTAGTGTGCTGGTAGGCTAAAATAGTGATACTTCTCAAGCTATTCAAACCTTACGACTTTGTTACCATGTAAGACAATAGTTACACAATATAACACAGGAGCAATAGAAGAGAAGATAACATATATAGAAGAATCTCAACAATTTTCTAGTAACAACAAGTACAAAGATGATGGCATTGTCCACGCGTGCGCTCTCAAGGTAAACCTTAAATGGTGATCAAGACAACTCTAGATAGAGAGATACAAGGTAGAGGTATGCTGGCTCGATTCGATGTCTTAGGTAGTGTAGAAGTCATGTATATATAGGAGCATGGGTGTCCTTCCATGGACGGCTATACATGGGCGGTAGAGCATGGGCGGCCACTGCCCACATAATTGCCATACACGGCTTATGCCAGTTGAACCGACCTAACAAATATAAATGATTTTTGACTCCGACACGGAATATTCCATCGAATATTCCCTTTGTCATTGCACCGGGGTGCTGCCCTTGGACCCCCACTCTGAGGCCCGCTGGCCCCGTGGGACCCCCCAACTAGGGGGCTTGCTAGCCCCCTTGGACCCCCTAATCATGAGGTGTACACATTGATTATATACTAACATGGTCAAGGATCCTAGATGCATCAAGGGCTAGATCGTGGGGGAGCCAAGGATATACCATGTCTTCAAGGTTATTCCATATCCTCACAGTGGCCATATGAGGGGTTGTATGGACCGTAGGGAAGATTGTTGATGTGCATATGGGCAAGGGCTATTTAAGGCTAGGAGAAGAGTGGCAGGTAGGTGATTGGAATCTTTCATTTGGTAGAAAAGCTTGTGTGAGAGAGAGAGGGAAAGTTTAAGCTTTGGGAAGAAAGTGTGTTGAGAAGGCAACACTTCATCATTGGATACAATTCATTCATATGTTAGTGAAATTTCTAACATAGACCTATTGGAACAAGTTCATGACAAGTCAAAGTGTTGGATTGAGTTTTCAAATGACATAGAAACTTGAATCAAATGATAAAGCTTTGAAGAGTTCACTTGTGAACTCACTCTTCTAACCTTTAAGTTTTTACTTGATGTAAAAGTGAAAGGATCTAAAGTGGTTGAATGCATTTGATGAGTAGGAAAAGAAATCCATGAATTTGTGATTGAATTACTTAGAGAATCAATCACGAAAAGGTAGGAGATTTGTTTCAGGTGAGCAGATTCAAATTCAAATCTTGACTCTAATCATCACTATATATACACATGGTTTAGTCGCGCGGTTAAGAACACCATTAGCTAAACTTCATGCCATATCAGAGTGTGGTCTCAAAGCACACATGTACCAGTAAGTTCATTGTACTTTACTGTTGAGCCCATACAAGTCATATTGGTCAAAGTCAACCACAGTCAAAGTCAATTGCAATGAATGTCAAAATGGTCAAAGTCAAAGCAATCAAAGTCAACAAGGTCAAGGTCAAAGTCAATAGGGGCAAAGTCAAAGTGTTCAAAGTTCAGATGTCAAAGTGCACAGGTAGTGCACAATTATTTGTCCACAAAGGGTAAAATTGCAGAAAAGTTGGTTACAGGTTACATAGGTATTTCTGTAATCTCTCTAAGGTTCAAAGTGTTTTTAAAAGTATTTGGAAGGTTCAGGTGAGCCCTCTCTTAGGTGCACAAGTGAAGAATTAAAAGGCAAAATGTGGTATGTGAAGCAGCAACGTACGCAAAAGTAAAACTATGGCCTTCCAATTAAAATTTTTGTTTTAGTCTAAAGACACTACAGGACGAAACAGGGATTCGTTGGCTACCCACTTTTGGAGACAATCTTGGGACATCAAAGTGGGCACCAAGATACTCTTACCGTTAGGAGCGTATGTGAATCGACACTCAAATCAAGGCAAGGACTATTCTTGGAGGACTAAGCAAGGTGAGCATAATCTAAGCTAGGCAAGAGAGAGAAGTGCAAGAGACACACAGTGTGTGCGATGCAAAGAAGCGAAGTGCAAGGTGTGCCTGAAGAGTGACTAAGAAGTGTGCAGCGAAGGGCTAAGCTTACAACCAAAGATACCAAGGTCCCCTTGAAGCTGTGTGTGTGCCGATAGAAGGTGTCCATCCCTCCCCCTTATTGGAAGCTTGGTGCAAGGTGTGCACAAGTCTAAGCTTAGAGAAGGTGGAGGTCTAGTGCAGGGAAGGCCGGCAGCAACAAGACCCTTGGGTATTTTGTATTTTGTGACTATGCACACTGATGGATTTTGCACAGAAGCATTGGATTGTATTGTGCATAACCATTGCATTTGTCTTCTTATAATCAATCAATAGAGGCTTCCAATGTGTATCTTTCTTCTTACCTTTCCCTTTTCTCCTACAAATACTCAAATCCCTTCTTGTCCAAGAATTCCCCAAAAAAATTTGGCACGCCCGGCCAGACTCCAAGGAGATTTGAGCATAGGAGAAGACAACAAAGTGTAGAAGAGGTCAAGTCCTGAGAGTGCTACTTCATTGGATCAAGAGGTAAATTTTCATACTAATTCTCTTAGTCTAAGAGGACTATGAATAGCTCATGACTGCAACCGGGTCTCAAACCTTGAGGGTCACCTACAAAGCTACAATAAGGAAGGCTATTAGAAGATCCTCTAGTCCACTGTCGTCAACCTCATCAGTAAAGAGCATGGCAGGTCAGGTAGATTCGGAAACCCTACTATCAATATTAAATATAAACATTCCTTCTTTCAAAGGCTTAGCTTAGGAAGATCTGGCGAGCATATTACGAGGTTTTTAGACTATGTAAAACAAGAGGCTTGATGGGAACAGAGGATGCCTTTCTAATACTCTTCCCTACCACATTAGAAGCGTTAGCAGATAAATAGTTCAGCCAGTTTGTTCAGAACCATTTCACCACTTGGGACTTAATGAAAGATTCATTCAAAACTCAATTCTAGCATGGAAATACTACAGAGATCATCATAGAGGAATTAGAAAACTTGAGAAAAGGTGCCGGTGAAAAATTTCCAGAGTTTGTAACTAGGGCCAAGGCACTAATGGCTAAATTGCCAGATCCTCCACATGATTTCTTTATTAAGAAATGGTTAGCTAAGCCACTTCCAATAACCACACAATGTAAAATCAAGGAATTAGTGTTGCCAACAACCTCCATAGAGGAGTTCATTACTACAACTACACGACTGGAGCAAATAAAGCAATAATATGGAGCAAGCTCTTCTCAACTACCCTATTCTACAGAAATGGAAGATCCAATAATCCAACTGAGGAGAGAGCTGGAGGGCTTAAAAAGGAATAAGCCCTATAAAGAGGAGGAGAATGTTGTTACTCAGTTGAGAAGAGAGATGGAGGCATTGAAGCTACAAAAGGAAGAGGAAGCCCAAGCATAAGAGCTGGCTCAGCTTCGACAGGAGTTGCAGGAACTCAAAGGGGGTGGCATCAAAAGTGGACTATGGTGTACCATGTGTAGCAAACAGGGCCATGCAGTAAGTGAATGTTCTTTATTAAGTGTAAGTTGCCCGTTATGCAGGAAAGCTGGTCATGAGGCCTAGGAATGTCAATCAAGAGGAATGCATGCAACAACATATTGGACACAAGGAGGAGCCCTACCACCAGCAAATGTGATGGCAGCTACACCGAATCAGGGTAATACTTATGACCCTATACATAGGGATAACTTTGGAAATGATCCAAGGAGGCCAATTATTTGTTTTAGATGTGGAGAATGTGGGCATTATCAAAGTAGGTGCACTCTACCAGAAAATGCCCCTCCTTGCAGGAACTGTCCAGAGGCTAGAGACCACTATGCTAATTGTTGTCCTAAGAACTAAGCATCTTCATCTAGGCCCCACATTCAAATGATTTTTGTGTGCAAAGAAGAAATGGTAGATCAAGCCAGGGTGCCATCACCATCTACGAGCGTGGTGCAATTAGAAGAAATTGAATCTTTTATAGTGAAGACAAGAAGCAAGGGGAAGGCTCAAGTAGAAATGGGTCAAGAATCAAGGATTAATGGATTGAATAAAGACAAAGAGACATCTGAAGACATCGCCACTACATATGTAGACACAACAAAAATAGAAAATCTCATAGGTACTAGTGATGCCATTGGACATGCATTCAACAGGGCTCATGAGGAGTTTGATAAGTCATTTGGAGCCCATGCTCTTAAGGAATCAGAAGCTTCTAGACTACTCAAGTCCATGAAAAAGGAGGTCAATATTTTTTATTTAATAAAGATGGATGGGAAATTCAAGTCAGAACTCTTGCAGATAACTGATGAGGTGTCCACAACAAGTTTAGTGGCAAAGGCTGGTGTTATGCATAAAGATAAAATTGTAGGGGAAGCTCCCCTCACAAATTATAAGAGCCCTCGGCTAAGAGTCTCTATCCAAGGTCATGATTTTCAAGAAGTTATTGTAGATGGGGGTTATGGCATGAACTTGATGCCTGAACATACCATGAAAAAGATTGGACTACACCCTTCAAGACCTACAAACTTCACTGTAACACTCGCAGACCAAAGCATAGTAAAGCCTATGGGAGTGGTCCCTAGAGTCCCAATCAAGATATAGGGTACCATCTTTAACTTGGATTTTGTTGTTTTAAGGCTGCCACAGGTAGAAGGAAGTTTCCCTCTATTAACTGGGAGACCCTCGTTAAGGCACGCCAATGTGTTGCATGACTGGGGCAAGGACACAATGTGGGTAAAGGAAGAAGGAAAAGATTTGCAACAGATAATTTTAGAAGAAGTACCAGACAATCAGAGACATACCAGCATGATGCAGACAATTGGTATTTGTATGGAAGAAGAATTGTTGGACAACCTAGAAGTAGATCTATTTCAAGGAGCAAATTTATATGAAGATGAAAACATGTTGGCTTGGTTCCATGCAGAAGACCCATCTTCATGCTATGGATTTTTTCCAAATTCAAGTGGAGAGGAAGCATATGAAGAAAAAGAGGACATCATTTAGGTTACTGACTCGAGTGAGAGAGTCTCAGTCGAAGGCCATAGAAGAGAGAAGAAAAGAAAAGCCCTTACGTGCAGCAGTGATGAAGCTACTTCAAATCCTATATCAAGGGGTAGTTTGTTATGGATACTGGTATGGATATCATCTGTTATGTCAATTGTTATGATAGTAAGTGTAGGGATTTACAAGGATATGGAAGGAGTACCTGCGAGTCTTGGGAAACAGAGGGTTCCATTGGATGAAGAAGCTGGAATAATAAAAATGGCAATTTGTAGATTAAGTCATAAAGCAGCAGAAACAAAGATACAAAAGATGTAGTATGGAGGCGATAATATTTGATTGAAGGATTTAGGGTGGCCCTATCAAATGGTCACTATGCCCAAAATAAGGACAAAACGAATGAAGTGCAGTACAATTGGAGATTATGCTAGAGTTTCTCTTAGTCAACATATCAACGCTCAAGGCCTATCATCAACATAACTAAAGATTTATGGATCGCCTAGAACTTGCAAAATTTGTCCAGGCTGTACATAGCCTTCTCATGTCATTTTTGCTTACATTTTAGTAGTATTTATCCATTTTCATGCTTGTTCCTTGTGTTTTTAGCAAATTTAGCAACCCTTTCATAGTCCTTGGCATAAGTACAATTTTTGGAAATACTTGATAATTTTTCAAGCATTTTTAGAATTTCTCTAGCATTTTTTCATCCTTTTCAACTGTCAATTTCCTACCAAATTGGAGGAATAAAGGAAGCGCTCTATGGTTTTGAGTGAAGAAAGTGGCCTAGACCTGTAGGGATGTTTCTGAGAATTTTCGAGACTTTTTTTTGGATTTTTTTGCTTTTTCTTTTGGACTTTTTCTGTATTTTTCTCCAATTTTTTGGATATTTTCATTCAAAAAAAAGGGGCCCCCATGGATTTTATTTTTTCCACAAAAAAAGGGGCGAGAAAATTTCGGAAAAAAAATCTCTCTCTCTCTCTCTGTTGGTGCAATTCACAAGCCTACACATTTGGCTTGTAATTCATACACATATGAGGATGCATAGGAATCAATGCTAGTGGTTAATTACCACTTTATCCATTTTGTAAAAGTCATATTTGACTTGGAATCTTTGTAAAAACCTAAAAAAAAGAACTCGTGGAAAAGTTAGCTTTGATTGATGGAATATACTATAATGGAGGATCACTTTTTAGAGAGAGCCAACAATTTGAATTCAAATTCAAATTGGAAGTGAACATCTATATAAACCTCTAAGAAAAATGTGCGGCATGTAGACTCATCATCCCAAGCTTTCATTGTATTTTTGAGTGTATGTGAGGCCTACACTCTAGCCCACACCTATCTACACCATTAGGCAATGATCTTCATGCCTATGGCATTGTATACAAGTGTTCATTAATACATATATCTACATTGTTCATTTCTGAGTTCTCTGTCATAGTCATTGAAAGTCTGTCAACGTGAGGAGATCATATCTCACTCATTTCTCCACGAAATGCAAAGATCTATAGCTTCTTGGAACCAGCTCAAAGTCGTCTACATGCTGTCAGAATTTGAAGGATCTCTATTCAGCCATTTCAGAGAAAAGTCCGTCGAAGTGATCACTCGTCAACGTTTGCAATAGTCCTAAAATATCGGGGGTAAAGGTTTACTTGCAAAATTGATTTTTCTGAGCATAGTTCATTTTTTTAAGTAATATCACTTGGAATAGTTAGCTTGCTAAGCTAATTAGATACTCCGAAAAGGAGTTTTTCCAATTGCTACTATGCTAGTCATACTGAACAAAAGATATAGCAGGTGTCTAGTAAAAAATAGAAGGTTTTCTTGAAGACTTGAAGTTCAAAGTTGCCTGTTTTGATTCAACCTTTTCATATATCATTTCCAAAGTACATAGGCCATTTTATGGTGTCATTGGAAAGCTAAGAAGGTTCACTTATCAACTCTGAAGCATCAAAGGGCTGGTACAAAGCAGGATTTGGCGGTACCTACTCATTCTCTTGAAGTGTCCATCCATCATTCCCAACTCTGGTATCAGAGCAAGTTAAGGTAAAATGGGAGATGGTTTTCCTTCATTTATTGATAAATTGGATAGGAACAACTATCAGGCATGGTCTCTAAGGATGAAGACATACCTACAAGGAAGGAGTCTTTATGGATACATCTCAGGAGATGAGGAATTGCCCTCATTCAAAACCAGAGGACTACCAACAAAGGAAGAACATGAGAAGCTCAACACATAGTGTGCCAAGGATGCATTAGCAAGGTCTTACTTACTCAACTCCATCTCTGATTTTTGTTTGCCACATATTAGAAACTGTAAGACATCTCAAGAGACTTGGAAAACCTTATCATCCTATTTCTCTTCCAACACAAGGGCCAGAAAAAATCAATTGTGGATTGAATTCACCACACTAAGGAAGAAACCTAAGCAGGCTATTTCAGAGTTTGTGACTAAGATTAAAGATGTAGCAGATCAGCTAGCAAGCATAGGAGAAGAGATTGAAGAAGAGCAGATAGTAAGGCAAGTGATCAATGGGATTAAAGCTGATGACAAATGGGAAAGCTTCACCACTGCCATGGACCTATACATGGACATGCAAATTCCATATCTTACCACTCTCATGGGACAATTGTTCACTCATGAAGCCAAGCTCAATAAGAATGGAGTCTCATCCAAAGGTAATAGCTCTTGTGCCCTATACACTGATAAAAGTAAGTCTAAAGATAAAGGCAAGAACAAGAAAGGAGAGGATGAAGGCACTACCTCCCAAGCCAACTATGGAGGGAGAGGTGGATCATCAAGAGGAAGGGGCAGAGGAGGTAAGCAAGGTATGGGGATATCCTATAACTCCTCACCATGCAACATTTGTGGTCTATCAAATCATACTACAGATGAGTGTTTCAAGAATTACAAGAATCAGAGAGGAAGAGGATATCAAAGAGGTGGATACTCACAGTCAAGAGGCAGATTCAACCATCATCAAGGGTACAACAACAACTACAATAATAACTACAACAACAACTACAATGTCAACTACCAAGGAGGATTCAAATCCAGAAAGGATTACAACAACTATACAGAAGAGCAAGATGATGCTCTTCTAATCATGAACATGACTTCAAAACCAAGTACAAATGATGACCATCTCTTCTACATTGATTCAGGATGCTCAAATCATGTGGCTGGCAATGTAGCTCTAATCTCTAACCTTGAAGAACCAAAAGGTAAGCATCAAGTACAAACAGGTGATGACACCAAGCACTCAATAGTTAAAGTTGGAAATGTTAAGACTTGTGATGGAAATCAAAACTTGTTGAGTAGGGTACTATATGTACCAACCATTACAAAAAACTTGATGAGTGGTGGACAAATTGTGGAAAAAGGTTTGCCGGTCAGGTTCAACCAATTTGGAGCATTTGTGGAAGATCCCAAGCAAGGTTTCAAGAGAATCCCTAAAGGAGAAAAGACAGGTAGACTTTTTACTTTTGAGCTAGAAGACACAAAGAATATTGCACTATATAATTATAAAGATCAAACACTTTCAGAGCTTGAGATTTGGCATAAATGATTAGGGCATGTAGGAGAAAGAACCTTGAAACGAATATGCAGGGATCAATGTGTAATTGGAATACCAAATATTTTCGAACAACACATGATATATAAATGTGGTGCTTCTCCGTTTGGAAAGTCTCACAGGTTACCCTTCTCAAGGAAAGGTTACATGCATGAGGACTACCTAGAGCTTGTCCATACAGATGTATGGGGACCAAGCAAAGACCCCTCAATGTGAGGATCAAGGTACTATGTATCTTTTATTGATGATTATAGTAGGTGGATTTTATTGTAATTTATGAAGCACAAAGGTGAATTATTAAACTGTTTTAAAAAGTATCTTGCACTTGTTGAGAATCAGACATGGAAGAACCTAAAGAGGTTAAGGTCAGATCGAGGAGGTGAGTACTTCTCCAATGAGTTTGAAGCATTCTTGCAGGATAGAGGAATCAAGAGAGAAATCACCACAAGATATACTCGTGAACAGAATGGGGTAGCTGAGAGAAGAAATAGGTTGATTATTGAAACAGCTAGGTCAATGTTAAATGAAAAGAAATTACCTAACTACCTATGGGCAGAGAGTGTTTCTACTGCCACTTACCTCATAAACAGGTTACCATCTAGGTCACTTGATGGGATAACTCCTTATGAAGCATGGCATGGCCAGAGACCCTCACTTGATCATTGCAGGATATTTGGATGTGTAGCATATGTACACATTCCTTCTCAGATAAGAGGTTAGCTAGACCCTAAAGCTGAGAAGTGTATCTTTATTGGATATGATCTGAATCAGAAAGGATACAGGTTTTACAACCCTTCAAATAAGGGATTCATGGTTAGTAGAGATGTTGTCTTTGATGAAAATGATTCTTGGTATGAGAATGAATGCAGGAAGTTTAAACTACCCTATGACTTGGAGGAGGAGTTTCCAAGTCTTGCTAAGGAGGAACCTACTCAGAATGAAGACACCACTTCAGATGATGAAGACATTATCAACCTTGAAGAATTCAAGGCATGGAAGTCCAAAGGCAAAGTCAAGATGAAGAGAATTGAAGACATACCTGAATCTTCAAATCAATCAATCAGAAGATCACAAAGGGAGAGTAAAAAACCTATCGGATATGGGTATGATACCTCTCTTGTTATTAAACATTCTATTTATTTGCCAAAGACTTGTCAATTGAAGAACCAGGATCATATGAAGAAGCAAAAACTAAGACAAAATGGAAAGAAGCTATGGATGAGAAGATTGAAGCACTCAAAGAAAGTGACACATGGGAACTAGTACCAAAAAAAGAGTCTATGAAGGTAATTCGATCCAATTGGATCTATAAACTCAAAAGAAATTATGATGGTTCAATAAAGAGGTACAAAGCGAGATTGGTGGCCAAGGGTTTTGCACAAACCCAAGGCATTGACTATGAAGAAACATTCTCATGTGTGACCAAGATGCCAACCATCAGGGTGTTGGTAAGTGTGGCTGCATCAAAAAATTGGAACATGTATCAATTGGATGTAAAAAATGATTCCTTGAATGGATGGATTTAAGAGGAGGTATATATGTCACAACCTCCTGGCTATGAGGATCCTAACAAGGTAACATATGTGTGCAAATTGAATAAAGCTCTTTATGGATTAAAGCAGGCACCTAGGGCATGGAATTACAGGTTGACCACATACCTTGAAGACCAAGGTTTTGTCATGAGTAAGGCAAACACTTCTCTATTCATCAAGAGAAGTAATTCAGAGGTAATATACCTATGTGTTTATGTTGATGATATCATACTTACAGGTAATGATGTCAATGGAATCAGACAAATCAGAACCAGATGATGAAGGAGTTCAAGATCAGTGAGCTTGGTCTACTAAAGTATTTTCTTAGACTTGAGTTAGTCTATACTAACTCTGGAATCTATATTACTCAGAAAAAATACATGCAGAATATGTTCAAGAAGTTTCATTTGCAGGATGCCAAAGTTGCAAGTACTCCAATGGAGATAAACCTAAAACTAAGTGCCCATGAAGGTGATGAAATTGATGATATTACAGGTTACCAAAGCATAGTTGGAAGCTTGAACTATGCTACCTTAACAAGGATAGATATTGCATATGGAGTTAGTGTGCTAAGTCAGTTCATGCACAAGCCAAGGGTACCTCACTTAGAAGCTGCCAAAAGAATTCTAAAGTGTCTCAAAGGCACTCAACATCATGGTTTGTATTTCCCTTACACTTCATACTTGGATATCAAGATTTATTCAGATGCAGATTGGGAAGGATGCATGGATGATAGGAGAAGCACTTCTTGATACATTTCATTTGCAGTTGATAAACCAATATCATGGTCTTCAAAGAAGCAACCTACTGTTGCTTTATCTTCTATAGAGGCAAAGTATAGAGGATTGGCAAATGCCACTCAAGAGGCCATATTGATCAAGTTATTGTATACAGAATTGGGCTTATATACTAGGTCACCATTGATCTTTGGATATAATACAAGCTGACTTCACGTTGTAGCTAATCCTATTTATCATGCTAGGACCAAGCATATAGAGGTCCATTACCATTATGTGAGAGAGAAGTTGTTAAGCAAAGACATTCAATTAACATATATATCAAACAACATGCAGTGTGCAGATTTGTTAACTAAAGCTTTGGATGGAACCAACCTTTTCAGGTTCAAATCAATGATTGGATTGCAGGATATAGATGAAGACTGAAGATGAAGACCAGGCCAAAATGTTTGGCTTGAGGGGGAGCTGTTGGTGCAATTCACAAGCCTACACATTTGGCTTGTAATTCATACACATATGAGGATGCATAGGAATCAATGATAGTGGTTACTTACCACTTTATACATTTCATAAAAGTCATATTTGACTTGGAATCTTTGTAAACACCTACCAAAAGAACTCGTGAAAAATTTAGCTTTGATTGATGGAATATCTCCTATAATGGAGGATCACTTTTTAGAGAGAGCCAACAATTTGAATTCAAATTCAAATTGGAAGTGAACATCTATATAAACCTCTAAAAAAAGTCGCGGCATGTAGACTCATCAGCCCAAGGATCTTCATGCATATGGCATTGTACACAAGTGTTCATTAATACATATATCTACATTGTTCATTTCTGAGTTCTCTATCATAGTCACTGAAAGTCTGTCAACGTCAGGAGATCATATCTCACTCATTTCTCTACCGAATTCAAAGGTCTAAATCTTGTTGGAACCAGCTCAAAGTCATCTACGTGCTATCAAAATTTGAACGATTTCTATTTAGCCATTTTAGAGAAAAGTCCATCAAAGTGATCACTGGTCGAAGTCTACAACAGTCCTAAAATATCGGGGGTAAAGGTTTACTTGCAAAATTGATTTCTCTGAGCATAGTTAATCTTTTTAAGTAATATCACTTGGAATAGTTAGCTTTCTAAGCTAGTTAGATACTCCTAAAAGGAATTTTTCCAATTCCTACTGTGCTGGTCATACTGAACAAAAGATACAGTAGGATTCTAGTAAAAAATAGAAGGTTTTCTTGAAGACTTGAAGTTCAAAGTTGTGTGTTTTGATTCAACCTTTTCATATATCATTTCCAAAGTACATAGGCCATTTTATGGTGTCATTGGAAAGCTAAGAAGGTTCACTTATCAACTCTGAAGCATCAAAGGGCTGGTACAAAGCAGGATTTGGCAGTACCTACTCATTCTCTTGAAGTGTCCATCCATCATTCCCAACACTCTCCCCTCCTCCCCTCCCCCCCCCCCCCCCCCCCCCCCCCGCTTGAGCCCATACAAGTCATATTGGTCAAAGTCAACCACAGTCAAAGTCAATCATAGGCAAAGTCAAAAGGGTCAAAGTCAAAGTAGTCAAAGTCAACAAGATCAAGGTCAAACTCAATAGGGGCAAAGTCAAAGTGTTCAAAGTTCAGGTGTCAAAGTGCACAAGTAGTGCACAATTAATTGTCCACAAAGGGTAAAATTGCAGAAAGTTGGTTGTAGGTTGCAGAGGTATTTCTATAATTTCTCTAAGGTTCAAAGTGTTTTTAAAAGTATTCGGAAGGTCCAGGTGAACCCTCTCTTAGGTGCACAAATGAAGAATTAAAAGGCAAAATGTGAGGGTATGTGAAGCAGCAGTGTACGCAGAAGTGAAAGTATGGCCCCCCAATTAAAATTTTTCTTTTAGTCTAAAGTCACTTGTGAGGGTATGTGAAGCAGCACCGTACGCAGAAGTGAAAGTATGGCCCCCCAATTAAAATTTTTCTTTTAGTCTATTTGACAAAACAGGGATAAGAAGTGTGCAGCAAAGGGCTAAGCTTACAACCAAAGATACCAAGGCCCCCTTGAAGCTATGCGCGTGCGGACAGAAGGTGTCCATCCCTCCCCCTTATTGGAAGCTTGGTGCAAGGTGTGCACAAGTGCAGGCTTGGAGAAGGTGGAGGTCTGGTGCACGGAAGGCGGGGAGCAACAAGACTCTTGGGTATTTTGTATTTTGTTATTGTGTTGTGGGATTTTGCATAGAAGCATTGGATTGTATTGTGCATCACCATTGCATTTGTCTTCTTATAATCAATGGACAGAGGCTTCCAGTGTATATCTTTCTTCTTACCCTCCCATTTCTCCTACAAACACTCAAATCCCTTCTTGTCCAAGAATCCCCCAACATTTACATTCAATATATATTTATTTTCATGATCATTTGTGATCATATCTTCATGCCTATGTGAGTGTACTCTTCACTACCATACTTCTCAATTTTTCAGTCAGATTGTAGAGATAGTTTCTTCGAGCATGTTGCATCATTTTTAGTGATTTTACCTGATAAATTTAGCTTTCTAAGCCTACTATATATTGCCAAAGTTTCATTTCATTTGGAGTTCACAATCATGAGATATACTCATTTGAAGTCATCTGTATCTCTGCATCTTCTACCTCCTAAAAAGTCGGGATCACATACCTGAATTGCTAAACTTATTTCTCTTAGTATGGTCAATACTTTTTTATGAAATAACTCCCAATTGATTGCATTTCTTCCTAATTATATTCCTCTAATTATCTTTTGCTTTGTATACTGCTAAGAGCAAGTCCAAAGATAGCAAAGGAAGAGGAAAGAAAAATGATGAAGAAGGTACACATCAAGCAAACTATGCAAGTAGAGGAAGACATGGTAGAGGTAGAGGCAGAGGAGGAAGACAAGCCAGGGGGAGATCCCAAGACTCTAATCCCTGTTCTATTTTTGGAATAACTAATCGTACAAATGAAATGCTTCAGGAATTCTAGGAATCAAAGAGGGAGAGGCTACAATAGAGGAAGTTATGGCTACTCTAGAGGAAGAACCAACAACTTCAATGGCTAGTAAAACAATTACAACCATCCAAACTATCAAGGAAGCAATAGAGGAAGAAGAGACTTCAGTAACTACACAGAAGACTCAAATCAAGAGGGCTCATTGCTAATCATGAATATGGCAATGCCTCAAGGTAATTCTGATAAGCATGTTTTATACATAGATTTAAGTTGTTCCAATCATGTGGCAGGAAATGTGGCTCTCCTATCAGATTTAATAGATCCAAGGACCAAGCATAAAGTGCAAACACATGATGATACAAGACAGCTGGTGGAGAAGATAGGAAATGTAAAAGCACCTGATGGAAACATCAACCTACTTAGCAAGGTACTCTATGTACCTACCATCACAAAGAATTTGATAAGTGTGGGATAGATTATGGAGAAAGGCCTACAAGTTAGCTTCACAAAAGCAAGAGCATTTGTTGAAATCCAAGTCAAGGACTCAAGAGAATTGAAAAAGGTTAAAAGACAGGTATATTTTTCACATTTGAATTAAAAGACACTAAGAACATTGCTCTATTTAATTATGGTAGTCATACACTCAGAGAATTGGAATTATGGCACAAAAGGTTAGCACATATTGGTGAAAGATCATTAAAGCAAATTTGTAGGGACCAAAGTGTACTTGGACTCCCTAATTTGTCAAAGCAACACATGATTTATAAGTGTAGTGCATGTCAATTTGGAAAGTCTCACAGGTTACCATTCATGAAGAAAGGATATATGCATGGATATATGAAGAAAGGATCTCTTGTATTTGGTTCATACAGATGTATGGGTACCTAGCAAGGATCTCGATGAAGGTATTATGTATCCACTACAACAAATAGGGGGGTGTAGCGATGCCCCCGAATTGAAAGAAAAAACGAGGACCGTTGCTTATGGGACGCTAGCGTCGCATAAGCAACGGTGCTATTTTTGATTTTTTTTAAGGGGATACGTCGCATAAGCGATGCCTGCATCGCTTATGCGACGCTACATTGCTGGGTCGCAAATAGCGTCGCTTCCTAGGGACGTTATTTGCGACGTGGGAAAACTGGATAGCGACGCATATGCGTCATCCTTTCCAAAGCATTGCATACGCGACGCTCTCGAATGTTTAAAAAATTTTGAATTCTCCTGGCACATTTGTGCCGAGATCTAGATGAGAGCAAGAGAACGAGAGAGAGAGAGAGAGAGAGAGAGAGAGACATGCAAAGAGAAATACCAAGTATGTGCACACACACACACACACACTTACACACACATACATATGCATACACACACATATACACACATAGACACACACACACATATACATAAACACACACACATACACACACAAATACACACACAAATACACACATATACACACATACACACATAATGTTGCATACACACACATATACATGCATACACATACATATACATGCACACACATATATGCATACACACACATATGCATACATAATGCACATGCAGACATACACATACATAATGCGTACACATGCACACACATATACACATACACATACACACACACACACATACACACACATACACATACACATACATACACACACACATACACACACAAACACATACACACACATACACACATACACACACATATATGCATACACACACACATAGAGAGACATGCACACACATACACATACATGCATACATATGTATACATAATGCATATGCATATGCATACATACATACATACTTACATGCATACACACACATATGCATACATAATGCATGTGCATACATACACATACATAATGCATATGCATACATAATGCACATGCATACATACACATACAGAATGCATACACACACATATGCATACATAATGCATACACACACATAGACACACATATGCATACATACATGCATACACATACACACATAGACACATACACACACATAGACACATACACATACATAAATAGATACACACTCATAGACACACACACATACACATAGACGTGCACACACATACACACACATAGACACATACACACATAATGATGCATTCACACACATACACATGCATACAAACATATAGATGCATACACACATACACACATAATGATGCATTCACACACATACACATGCATTCACACAGGGATACAGGTCTTAAATATGACCTTTCCCCTTGGTGTAGAGTACACATATTTAGGCAGTGTACTCGTGCATGACAGCGAGATAATGTAGTGTCCTGTTGGCAATAAATGGTTAACATATTGCCATACGGGAATTGTCCCAAGTCTTTGCTATCAAAAAGGGACTGAAACTGCTTTTCAGTTCCTAACATGCCTTCAACATGTTCTGCATGAATGGCTTTTCCAAACAGGGTTCAATGTTGGCTTGAAAGACATGTACTTAACAGATGAAACCAAAACATATAAAAAACTTCTTGAAGAAGTTCATATTGCTGTAGATGATCTCACAATCTTCTCAAAGAGTTCTCACTTTGGAAAGGTAGATCCGATTAGTCTTGTTAGGAAAAGAGGAACTCATTCCAAGAACTTTTATCAATCCATGTCATAGTGATATCCTTGACTATGGTTACCAAGAAAATTTTCTTAGCTTAGTTGAAAAAATCAGTGCTAGAAGATCAGCAATTTGTGAATCTCAACGTGTTCTTTGGGAAATACCAACCATTGTTGAGAGGCATGGCTGTCCATCCAATTCCATGATGGCAATGATAAGGGCTAGAAGCAAAGGATCATTTGTCAAACTTGATACAACAGTGTGCATGCTTAGGTTTACAGTCTGTAAAGGGAAAGGAGTTGTTCTTTTCTGACTTTCATGATGGTTTGGCAATAATTCATTCTTTCTTTTTAGATGGTTTAACCTCCAAAGAATTCCTTTATCATTTAGTGTCTTCTCGAAAACATGGAAAAGGGTATGGAGCAGGGGGGCCTGGAGAACTTTTTCAAAAATGTATGTATGAGTTAAGGGAAGTGTATTTAGCATATGATGGTTCTGTTTGGACACGAACATACATTCATGTATTACAATTCAATTATGAAGTTTTGGAGAACATCAAAGAGGCAGACTGGAAATCAAAGGATCCGTAGAGTCGTGGCCTTGATTCAGAGCTTGTTGGTGTATTGGCCGTGACATCATTAATTGAACCATCTTATAGTTATGCATTTCGCTAGTCCTCACCAACAAAGAGTAATCCCATTGAATTGCTAAAGGTAATCTTTGACAATTATGATCTCTTCTTATAGTTTTGATTTTAATGTAATGTTGTTAAAACATAATTGGTTTTTTAGGTAAGACGAAACAAAGAAAACTCTAGGAGGTTCGATCATCATGATTTGTTTTCCCTTCTCATTTTCTAGGAGACCCTTTTAAGATGCTCCAGCACATCTTTGAAAGGCATAGATCACAAATCCATTCTTGCCATATCTTCGAACACAATAAAGAGGAAAACTAATCCAGCAAGGGTAGCACTGCAGATTCAGAGACACATACATGCATACATACATGCATACACATACACAGATAGACACATACACACACATAAAAAAAAAAGTTTGATTTCTCCCACCACATTTGTGCCGGGATTAACACGCGAGAGCAAGAAGAGAATGAGAGAGAGAGAGAGAGAGAGATAGAGAGAGAGGGAGAGAAGGCTGAGATTTTTGAATTGTTGGATTTAAGTCATCACTTAATATCTACCCAAGGAGGCCAAGCTTTACTGAAATTATCTCAAGATGGCATCCTTTCAAGATGGCATCCTTTTAAGATGGCATCCTTTGTGGACAGGGATACAGGTCTTAAATATGACCTTTCCCCCTGGTGTAGAGTACACATATTTAAACAGTGTAGTTATGCATGACAACGAGATAATGTAGTGTCCTGTTGGCAATAAATGGTTAACTGATTGCCATACGGGAATTGTCCCAAGTCTTTGCTATCAAAAAGGGACTGAAACTGCTCTTCAGTTCCTAACATGCCTTCACAATGTTCTGCATGAATGGCTTTTCCAAAGAGGATTCAGTGTTGGCTTGAAAGACATGTACTTAATAGATGAAATCAAAACATATAAAAAACTTCTTGAAGAAGTTCATATTGCTTAAAAAATATATAACAACAAAAACCTATTACTAGGTGCTTAAAAAAATAACTAACTCTATCATAAAAAATATAAACTTTTTTCTACTTGTTTAAATGTACGAAATGAAATTTCGTACAATAGTTCCTACGTAACCAAGCGCTATCTATAAGTTTCGTGTCTTTTGAGCTAGCACGTGATACTTGCTTGAAAGAAGCAACAATACTAGAATCCTCTGTTTTACGTGAAGAATCAATGGCTTTGATTATAATATGCCGTCCAAAAGCCCACATATTACTAAACATTCGAGCCTGCAACCGTCAACATCTTCTCCTTTGTCCCTTGACATGGACCCACATTGTAAACCCACAACCTGTCTACTGACACTCAACGATTTTCCCATGAAAAGAGATATAAGCTTATCTAGCTGCACATGATTTAACTCAAATAGGATTTTCTCCTGTGAATAATTCACATAATTCACTGCTAATGCTCCCTTGTATATGCTTTCTCTCAATGGTGCACATTTACATCTCACCCGTACGCGTGCCTACATGTAAACAAAACCTCATTATGCCTCAGACAGTGACCTAATGTAATATCAGAGATTATTAAATCTAAACAAAGAACCTGAGCTGGAAACTGTGTCTTTTGCTTCCCATCAGTCCAGGCATATGGATTGATGTTCATCTCTCCATAGCTGTCTACCTCAAAAATACCATGCAACCTTTTATCAATGTAATTAAATAAAAATAGTGGCATCCCTGGTCGGACATTCTTTACATAGCGGATATGAGAAGCTCGAAGGCGTGGACATGCACAAAAGCTAATGATCAAGCTACTATTCATGCATAAGGATGTCCATAAAATAAAACCAAGCCCAGGATTCCAAGTAAGCTTTAGATTCAACACTCTTCTCTGCGCTCGCATGAAATGCATACCAAAACATGCACACACATGAACATGCAGTAATATGTGCAGGGAGGGAGAGAGAGAGAGAGAGAGAGAGAGTGAGAGAGAGAGAGAGAACTCGTAGAGGGATGTGATTGGGAGTATTCTAAATACATCGCACTATGGTCTCATGAACGACACTTTTGGATTGCATGGATTGACCAAAATAAGTCTACTTTTGATAGGGGGTGATGGTGAACTTTTTTCAAAAAAGTAGAGCTAGTGCAAGAGATGATAATGCTCAAGAAGGCTAGCTAGATTATTGTGGAGTGATTCAAGATATCTTGAAGCTATCCTTTAGGAAGTTTGATTACTTTGTTTTTTATGTGAAATGGTTTGAAGTAGTCACCTCTAGAAGAAACGCAACAGTGAGGTGGGATAAGAGTGGTTTGCTTCAAGTTGAATCCACAAAATTATGGATGGATGAAAGAGATACATTTGTACTCCCCGAACACTATGAGGAAATTGTTTTTATACCAGATTCAAAAGAACAAGAGTGGCTATTCATTTTACAAGTCTCCCCACATAGTAGGCAAATTTGTGAGAACATAGATGTAGAAGAAAGTCCATCTGTAGTGGACTTTGAGATTCCTTTGATAGTCGACGAGGAGGCAATCATTATCGGAGATAAAGAGGTCATTGAAGAAGATGAGATACACGATGAAGCAACATATGATGATCAAGAAGAAGATAGCATACCAAGAGATTTAGAAGTCATCAATATAGAGAAAGATATTCTCTCTGCATCAGATCTCCACAAGGATCCTATAATAGAGGATTTTTTAATCAAACACTTGTACATACTATGTACATTACTATTTCTCTATATTACCTTTATTATCATATGCTAATTATTTGAGTTCTTGTGTAACATAGCACGATGGGAGGCAGCCCTCTAGTCACTCCACATTCCATGATAGAAGAGTAGTTCTTGGAGTTTATATCTCAAGTGCCTCCTGCATATATGGCCGCAGCATCCCAGTACTCGATCGCTCGTGGTAGCTACAGATGGTGCTACTCCTGTCGGAGGTATATCTCCTAGCTTTATGACTTTAACATGAACATCTTCTGAGCCATCCCCTAGTGGCTCTAGTAGTAGACGTGTGTGTTCAACACCTCAGTGTGATAGAGGTTGTGGCCTATCTTGTAGGTCAAGGTCACGCTCTAGAGCAGGAGGTTCTAGGAGTGGATCTACAGGTAGCTCTGGAGGAGGCGACTGTTGTGGAGGCAGTACGACAGACATTATGTCACCCACTTCTACACCTAGAGTGAGTACCTCAGATGTAGGTACGCCACATGGTACACCATGTGGAACACCACGTACACCTTGGGGTGCTCATGAACATGATGACTCCAAGGTGTATAGCATCTGTGATGGAGCTCTCGTGATGGATGTGGTCGGAAAGGCCATGCGTCAGCATATACGATAGCTTTGCTGCATATAGTTTGGACACTCTATCATGTTGAAATGGAGTGAGCAAGATAAAGATTGTAAAAATTATATCATACAGACGATCTATGAGGAGTTCCGACCAACACATGGGCATCCTCTTGTCAGCTCAAAGTGGATTCAACACACCACAAGTGAACTTATGTCCCACCGATGATCCGAGGCTCGTGATGCTTTTAGAGCAGGCTTACTAAAGCCTATATGGTTAGATGCCAAGGAGTGGGATATGATTCGCGATGAGCAGCAGCACAATCTTGATTGATATGGCAAGTAGCAAGATGCCGCAACCACATATCTAGATACAGTCAAACCGCCATAGTTGGGCAACAGCAGCCATTTTAATTTTTTTCGGTCAACAGACCATTGCATAAGCGACATGTCTTAACATCGCTTATGCGACGCCAAAAAACGTCACTTATGCGATGCCAAAAAGTGTCGCTTATGCAACATAAAAAAGCGTCGCTTATGCGACACTTTTTAAAACTGTCATGTTAGCGACGTTCTATGAGAGCGTCGTAGACCTCGTCGCGCCACAAGTTGCAAAGAATGTCGTTTGGCTCGTCATCTAATTGATAGTCTATGTGCGACGCTCATTACGACGCATTTTGCAATTTTATAGCGAAGAAATTGTGTCGCCTTAACCATCGCTATATGCCCGTATTTCTTGTAGTGATCCTTCATTGATGATTACAGAAGATTGACTATACTATACTTTATAAAACACAAGGACGAAGTCTTTTCATGCTTCAAAAAAGAAGAAAGTACCAAAGCAGAATGGAAAGAAGCTATGGATGAAGAAATAGAAGCACTCCAAGAGAATGACACTTCGGAGCTAGTACCCAAGAAAGCATCAATGAAGGTAATTGGTTCTAGGTGGAATTACAAAATCAAAAGGAATTCATATGGATCCATAAACAGGTATAAAGCTAGGCTTGTGGCTAAGGGTTTTGCACAAACCCAAGGAGTTGATTATGAAGAAACTTTCTCACCTCTGGCTAAGATGCCAACCATCAAAGCCTTGGTAAGTAAATTTGCATCTAGAACTTGGAATATGTATCAACTAGATGTGAAAAATGCCTTTCTTAATGGCTGGATTTCAAAGGAGGTTTACATGGCCCAACCTCTTTGCTATGAAGACCCAAAGAAGGTAAATCATGTAGCCAAACTGAACAAAGCTCTTTATGGGTTGAAGTAGGCACCTAGGGCATGGAATCATAGGTTAACAACCTATCTTCAAGACAAAGGATTCATGATGAGCAAGCTAGTTTCTTCTCTATTTGTCAAGAGAAGTAATTCAGAAGTGATATACTTATGTGTATATATTGATGACATCATTCTGACACGTAGTGATGCCAATGGCATCAAACAAATCAAAAATCAAATGATGGAGGAGTTCAAAATTAGTGACCTAGGGTTTTTGAGGTACTATCTTGGACTTGAGTTAGTATACACTAATTCTAGAATTTACATCACTCAAAGGAAATATGTGCATGACATGTTGAAAAGATTCCACTTGGAGAATGCAAAAGTAGCTAGAACCCCTATGGAGGTAAATCATAAATTGAGTGCTCATGAAGGTGATTTGCTTGAAGACCTTGCAGATTATCAAAGAATAGTTGGAAATCTAAACTATGCAACCTTAACAAGGATTGACATTTGTTATGGAGTGAGTGTTCTAAGACAATTCATGCATAAACCTAGAACACCTCACTTGGAAGCTGCTAAAAGAATCTTAAACTATCTCAAAGGTACTCAAGATGAAGGTATCTACTTTCCATACACATCAGATTTGGGTATAAAATTATAATTTGATGCAGAATGCGCAAGTTGTAAGAATGGCAGAAGAAGTAATTCTAGATACTTATCTTTTGCCGGTGATAAACCTATTTCATGGTCTTCAAAGAAGCAACCAACTGTTGCTCTATCTTCAAGAGAGGTTGAATATAGGGGATTAGCAAATGCTACCCAAGAAGCTATTTGGATTAGATTCCTCTACTCAGATTCGGGACTTTTCACTCATTCACCTATGATCTTTGGTGATAACACAAGTTCTTTGCATCTTGCAGCCAATCCCATTTATCATGCAAGAACCAAGAATATAGAAGTGCACTATCACTATGTTAAAGAGAAAATCTTGGGCAAAGAGATACAATTAGCATATGTATCTACAAATATGCAATGTGCTCACTTGTTAACCAAAGCACTTGATGTTACTATGCTATGCACATTTAAAACCATGATTGGATTGTAGGATATTCAAGAGGATTGATGAAGCTATACAAGCCAAGATGTTTGGCTTGAGGGGGAGTTGTTGGTGCAAATATCCAAGCCTTCACATTTGGCTTAGCATGGAAGATTATATGTGGAAGCAATTGATGGATCATGTGAATCCTAGCTTGTAATATTTTGATCATTCACCATTGTAAAAGGTTTTAACCTTGAGAGAATATTCTAGAAAGAAAAATCTTGTGGAATTAGGTAGAACAATAGCTATGACTTTTTAATGAGAGAATATCTCCTTATTTGGAGGAATCACTCTTTATATGGAGCCAAGTGTGAATTGAAAATTCAAACTAAGAGAATCAACCCATAAAAAAGGATGTAAAATTCAGTTGAGAGCTCTTCCATTGATCATTTGCATGATTAGAGTAGCTTAAATTATAGTTGCTCTCTCTTCTACTGAAGCTGAATACAGAGCCATAGCCACTTAAGAAGCAATGTGGATGAAGACACTATTTACAGATCTTGGATTGGAGATTGGAACTCCATGTATTTTTGGTGACACTTTAACCAAGGCATTAGATGGCACAAGGAAATTCAGCTATCTTATGTGTCAACCCATCAACAATGTGCGGACACTTTAACCAAGGCATTAGATGGAACAAAACTCAATAAATTCAAAGGTATGAATGGTTTGCACATAATCTTGGAAGATTGAAGACCTCAAGCTTACTTGAATTGAGGGGGAGATGGTGGAACAAGTTCATGACAATTCAAAGTGTTGTCTTGAGTCTTCAAATGACAAAGAAACTTAAATCAAATGATAAAGCTTTGAAGAGTTCACTTCTGAACTCATTCTTGTAACCTTTGAGTTTTTACTTGATATAAAAGTGAACGAATCTAAAGTCATTGAATCCAATTGATGAGTAGGAAAATAACTCGATGAATTCATGATTGAATTAGTTAGAGAATCAATCACTAAAAGTTAGGAGATTAGGTTTAGGTGACCAAGATTCAAATTCAAATCTTGGCTCCAATCATCACGATATATACACATCGTTTAGTCATGGGGTTAACAACACCATTATTTAAACTTCTTGCCATATCAGAGTGTGATCTCAATGTAGAAACATGTACCAATAAGTCCGTTGTACTTTACATTCAATATATATTTATTTTCATGATCGTTTGTGACCATATCTTTATGGCTATGTGAGTGTAGTGTTCACTGCCATACTTCTGAGTGTAGTGTAGTCACATTGCAAGGATGGTTTCTCTCAACATGGTGCATCATTTTGAGTGATTTAACTTGATAAATTTATCTCTCTAAGTCTACTCTATAGTACCAAATTTTCATTGCATTTGGAGTTCAAAATCGTGAGATATATTCATTTGAAGTCACTTGTATCTCTGCATCTTCCACCTCCTAAAAAGTCCGGATCAGATACCTGACTTGCTAAACTTATTTCTCTTAGTATGGTCAATCATTCTATATGAAATAAGTCCCAATAGGTTGTATTTGCTTCCTAATAAGATTCCTCTAAAATCTCTCTAGTCAATTGTAATCAGAGAATGAGCACTAAGTGAAATACTGAAGCATTCATGACCAAATTACAAAATTTCATCATGTTGACTATTGGTCAAATGAGTCTATTTTGATTCAACTTCTTTAAAGTGACCTTCCAAGATACATAGGATGCATAATAAATCCTTTGGCAATCTAAAAGGGCCCACTACATATCCCTGGAGTTCATTTGGCTAGTGTAGTGCAAAGTTTCTACAACATCACTTCATCTTTACCAAATACAAATCAATCTCTTCACAAGACCAACACATATTAATTCGAATATTTATAAAACACATACATCATACAAAGCACACAAACACACATTCTAATAAATATATTATATTTCTTATAAGTATACATATTCTAATAAAGCGTAAACGCACACTTACTTAAGCACACATAGGAATAAAGTCACATTCATATAAATTAATCAAGTAAAGTTTGCCTTTATAATAAGTGAATATATAAGGTATCATGCTTACCCGTAACGTTTCACATGGAAAGAAAGAGATAGATCAGAGAGAGGGAGGGACAATAAGATAGAGATCGAGCAAGAGGTCGTAACCACACCATAGATCTAAACGTTGGAGATCTCTTCGATCAAATGCGCGTGAATGACGATCGAAGAGTGGTTTAACATTTTTGATTTTTTGTAAACCTCACATAAGCGATGAAAAACTATCGTGCCCCGATACTCGGTTGTGTTATATAAGCGATGCCTTAGCATCGTATAAGTGACAATGCCTACAGTATAAGCAGCACTTTCAGCCAAGTCATATAAGTGACGCGAAATCATCGACGCTAATGTTTACATTGCTCTTAGCATTGGTAACAACATCGGAAATAACATTGAGATTAACATCTCTTAGATGATGGTATGCGCTCAATGGCCACTCTGACGAAATGCTCAATCATGAAGTGATGAAAATGTGTCGCGTTAAGCATTGCTATGCCCCGTTTATTCTTGTAGTGTGAGGGCATTTTCTAAAGGCAAAGCAAGGGGCCCGCTGTACACTGATTAAGGTTTTCATACTCAAAATCCAAACCAAAAGAGCTAGATGCAAATCACCTCTTCCAATATTTACAAAACTGAGATATACAAAAAGTCGGTAATAATGCATTTACTATGATGGAATATTTACCATCAAGGCAAAGAAGAATTCTCCCTGCCTAAGTACTAGAAATTATTATGTTAGCAAAATTCAGGTCTTTACCCTTCATCCATATCACGAGCTTGCTAACGGAAGGAAATTCATCCATAGGATCAGCAATATCACGAGACAATTATGCTCAATGTGAAGATGACTGTAAGGAGGAGCAGACAACCAAAAAAAAAACAAACACGACAAATCCAGAAATGACTCTGAGAACACTCCATAAATGTATCTTTCAAAAATAACATATGTATAATGAAAGGAGGACACAAAAGTCCACCACTCCAGAAATATATCTTTGAAAATGCTCCGGACAAATTTCATGGCTTCACAGCATAATACTCGCTAATTTTTAACTAGACCACAAATATCTCCTGAAATCGAAAGCACATGGAGCTTTCTTAACAGAATGAATGCTTCAAAGGGAAACACCTAGTAATTCGCAACATTGAATGCATCTCAAGATTATGATCCATTACACTTTTAGAAGCATATAAAGTGCATAGTTTAAAATCGTATGTTGTTAGCAGGAACAAATCCATGCATGTTACGAAAAGAAAACAAAAAGAAAAGGGGATAGAATCGTCTACAGCCTACATCATATCGAAAACACAGCAGCCTTCATCACATTGTCTCCATCCATCTCATCCAACAGTCTCCACAAACACAAAAATACGCAGACGTAACACCAGATAAAGAAGAGTCGACTCTTTCTGAATATTGTAGTCCGCAAGTGTGTGCCCATCCTGCAATTGTTTGCCAGCAAAAATGAGCCGCTGTTGGTCAGGTGAGATACCCTCCTCCTCGTTAATTTTTGCCTTTACGTTGCCAATTGTGTCAGAACTCTCCACCTCCAGAGTGATGGTCTTTCCAGCGAGCGTTTTCACAAAGATCTGCACGCCACCACGCAAACGCAAGACAAGGTGGAGCGTCGATTCTTTCTGGATATTGTAATCGGCCAGTGTGCGGCCATCTTCTAGCTGCTTCCCAGCGAAAATCAGCCGCTGCTGATCAGGTAGAATACCCTCCTTGTCCTGTATCTTGGTTTTTACATTATCGATTGTGTCAGAGCTCTCAACTTCGAGTGTAATAGTCTTACCCGTGAGCGTTTTGACAAAAATCTGCATGCCACCGCGAACGCGAAGGAGGAGATGGAGGGTCGATTCCTTCTGGATGTTGTAATCGGCAAGCGCACGACCATCCTCGAGCTGTTTGCCAGCAAAGATGAGACGCTGCTTGTCAGGAGGAATGTCTTCTTTGTCGTGGATCTTGGTCTTCACATTGTGAATAGTGTCCGAACTTTCCACCTCTAGGGTCATCGTCTTCCCTCTCAGTGTCTTCACGAAGAGCTGCATGATTAATAGTTGATTAAACTATACCTCAGACCTACGACGATGATCAGGAGGACGATCGCAATGCGCTGATTCTCGTCTGGGGAAGAACATTCAAAGGCCTGTATATTTATGTACATTACGGAGGCCTTACCGACAATGCTTTTTCCTGGGGTTGCTTTTGCTTTTCTCTTATGCAAAAAAATCTACGAATACGATCAATGAAGCTTTTATTCGGTTTACTGGAAATTACAAAACAACTCGACATAGAAAGAATACTCAAAGATGGATTGAATGCTTAATGGTTCTAAGCCATATTTATAATTGATTTGCTCCATGAAGCTGAAGCTACAGTAGTGCATGTGCATTAGCAATTGGTTCAAAGCCCAACAGTGTATCGGGCCAAAGGTTGGCATGTCTATGTTGAGGTGGGATTGGAAGTTCCTATCCCCATAGATACATGCTTTAATCTTTTTCATTAACTAAAAATATGGAGATTGTTTTATTAGAGAAGTTATTTGTTAGTGATAAAGTACTGTGCAAAAGATGGTGATGAAATTCCCATCTATGCGTTGGGACTATCCTCATCTTTCTATCACATTCTATGGAGACTTACTTGTACATAAAGGGTGGGTTTCCCTTGAATCCCTTATTTCCTTTTTAGAACTATGTAAGAGGGCTTCATATAGACACCACTTTCACACTTCTTCCAAAATTTCTACATTACAAACCTTTCATATTGTTTCTTCCTTGATGATCACTCCATAGAGTTTTGTAGAGAAACACATTGATTTCCGAGTCTTAGGATCGTTTGTCTAGTCTTAGGATTGTTTTATTTATTCTTAGGATTGTTTTATTTATTCTTAGGATTGTTGACATGGGGAATGAGCAAAAGAGATATCCAGAATCTCCTACTTCCAATTTGACATCTACCATACTTCCACATTATCTTGAGTTGGGATTCAATGTGTGCTTCCTTACATAGAGTTCGGATGTCTTATAACTTGTTTGCTCCTTTTGAAGATGCATTACATTATGTACATCATTAGGGACATATATAAAATTTGTAGCTCCTTCCACTTGGTAAAATTGAGTCTCTATATCAGCACATCTCTATCTCGAGACAAATTTCAAATTTTGGGTTGAGTATTGTCCTCTCATTGTTAATTTTTTCTTCTAACATATGATTATTATTGATGGTAAGCAACCAATTGAATGATCCAAAACGAGGTGACATACTCTAACTACAACTACCGAAAACGAGGTGCCTTGCCATATACCTTTAAATTACCTTTGATATGTATTTATGACATAAAATTAAGGGCACAAGGTATCTCTCAAAAATAAAACATCATTTCCTAGTACTTGGCTTTGAAATCCCAAGGGAAAATCTTTCATTAAGAGATTTAACGCAATGGAAATACAATAGGACCTTCCACAATTGTTTTCCTTGTTGGAAAACTACTGGATCTTAACCTAATTTGGTGATGTTCCATATAGTTTCCTCTTTCTTTGTTCTTCCATAGATTCCCTCGTAGCTCTAGTAAGACGTAATCATCGTAAATCTTATATGAGATACAATCAAGTCTCCTAGAGAGTTTCAATCATCGATTTTTGAATAAATGTAACTTGCTTTCTCATTAATGCTCTTGTATTCATTATTGCTCTTGTATTCAGACTTGAGGGCTTGACATTCTTGGAATTATTCTCTTTGTTGCATAACAATGAGAATCCATTTTAATTATCATAGAGACACCACTTTCACACTTCATACTGAGACGAGTTTCACACTTCTTCCAAAACTTTCTACATTACGGACACAAATCGTAGATGATCACTCTATAGAGTTTTGAAAAGAAACTCATTTGTTTTCGAGTAGCTCCTATTGGCATGTGATTGTTTTCTTTAGTCTTAGGAACTTCATTATAAGTCTGAACTCTTTTAAACGCATGGGGCATGAGCAAAAAAGATATCCGAAATCTCCTACTTCAAACATCTACCATACTTTAGAACATTTTTAATTCCACATTATTTTGAGTTGGGATGAATGTGTACTTCCTTTCATGGACTTGGGATGACTTATAACTTGCTTGCTCCATTAAAGATGCATTACATTATGTACATTATTAGAGACATATATAATAGTTGGAGCCCCTTCCACTTGGTAAAATCGAGTCTTTATATCACAACATTGTTGAGAAATCAACTTCTTCAAGGTGATTCTAATCATCTCTACCTCGAGACAAATTTCGAATTATGTCTTGCTTATTGTACTCTCATTGTCAATATTTTCTTTTAACGTATGATTATTAATGATGGTAAGCAACCAATGGAAGTTTCTTATTGAGGTGAAGTCTCTTTTAACGTATGTCTTCTTTGTCTTGGATTAAAGCCATATTTGATTTCCAATCCCTTTGGACAATTCACTTCCACCTTCCAATATACCTTTTAAATACCTTTTATATTTTTTTGTGACATCAAATTAAGAGCACAAGGTATCTCCCAAAAAGCAAACATCATTTCCTAGTACTTGGCTTTGAAATTCCTAGGGAAAATCTTTATTTAAGAGATTTAATGCTCTGAAAATAAAATAAGACCTTCCAAAATTGTTTTCCTTGTTGGAAAACTAATGGATGTTATCCTAATGTGGTGATGTTCCATGTAGTTCCTCTTTATTTCTGCTTCCATAGATTCCTTCATAGCTCCAATTAGAAGTAATTATCATAAATCATATATGAGATGCAATCAAGTCTTGGAGATAAAATTACCTACGTTTTGACTACACAATCCTTTTCTTATTAAGCTTTTTCCTTTCAAAGTACTTATGATTAAGTAATTAAAATTCTAGAAGCTTACTCTGGCATGCTTAAAAAGAAGCAATTTCAAGGTTTTTGTTCATCATTCTTGATAAAAACTACGATATCTCATTATCCTTGGAGGGTTTAAGTCTCCTACAGAGTTTCACTCATTGCTTTTGGTATAGAAATAACTTGGTTTTTCATTAATGCTCTTGTACTCACGAATTGGAAGGAAAAAGTTCGAGATTTCTAGAAGCATTAAATTTTAGGGCTTGGGTTTCTTGAGTTTTAAGAAGATCTAATGGATTCTTGAAATGCTTTTCTTTGTTGCTACCAATGAGAATCCATTTCAATTCTCATTTCTATTTGTGCATTCAGGTGACTTTCAATGCTAATAAAACTAATTTTTTCATGGTTAGAGAGTTTTAAGATCACTTCCCTGGGTTTTTCCAAAGAAAACTTTTAAACAAATGGAAACTCGGGGTAACCATTAGCTATCGCTAATTAGAGTATACCCAGCCATGTACTCTAGATTCATCTAGTTGGGTTTCATTATTGAGACCAACTAAGATTTAATTCATAGTTTAAATTAGATGATTGATTTAAAACGTACATCTTGTTATTTAAATATTTGTCTCATTCTCATTTTACCCAAACTTAGGTAATTCTCAAGAGTTACATATTCTTATTATATGCATGATCATTAGGATAAATAACCATGCATAAAAGTATTCACCAAACATGCACTAAAATCTCATACTATTTTTAGGTGCATGAAAAGGGGACTCTTAAATGATGAATCTTAAGAAACGGTTATATTGCTCATATACAAAGGTCTTCCAAATAAAGGCTCATTCACATAAAGTAATATCGAAACTTAGTCTTGGTACATCTCTTGTACTTCAAACATACTTCAAGGTAGTGCATTTCAAGAAGTTCTCACATGAAGTAAAAGGTTTTTAAACAAGACAAGAGAAATGAGACAAGTTTTCAATCGAATGTGATATTATTCACTTATATGAATGAATGATGGTATGGGACATCACATTGGAAAATGATATTTATCTTAGTTCAAAACTCTTTCTTGAGTTTGAAGGTAGCTATAAAGTTAAGAATCTTTATGTAGGTATTGTTGCACATTGGATTGTTTGTAATTTTATATAGGAATAGTTATTTCTTCTTAAAGTTTGTAGATTTCTAGGTGATAAAAGCTCTAATTAATCTCATCCTTTCATAGAATCTATACTTTTTTATAGGTGAAAAAATCTCAATTGCTCAGACTTCCTATAAAAGTTTCTATCTAGAAGGCCTACAAAGGTGATTTTCTACATGGTTTTCTCATAATTGGAGAGTCCAAATGATGTGAATTTTTTGACATATTTAGAGTACCACTTGAAGTTTTGTTTTGCAAATTTCCATACCATTTGGTGTTTTTTTTAAGAGAAATTGCAAATATTCTATGAACATTGTGCAAGGAGTTTTCTCACGCAAGAATTTGAAGGTTTACAAACACTTGAGTGTTTTGCCCAATTGCATGGATCAAATGTTATGAATTTGTACATGTATTTGTATGTGTTTTTGAGATAGAAATATATGAATTTCATGAAATTTGGGCAAAACATGGGGGCTATAATTCCCTGTTCTCATCTATGGTCCCTCTCCTGTGGACTTATGAGAGGAAGTCATGTTCTAAAGTCACATAATATTCTATCAACTTCAACTACAAGTTCATTATCCTTAGCCTGCTTTGACTCATCACAGACATACATTGCATGATCTTGACTATGACACCAGACACACCTCATACCGCCACTTCCTTGTTTATCAGTATTTTTTTGGAAAACTAGCTGAGAAGCTGACTGAGTAGGACGAAGTGGCTGATAAACTAGTTGAGGAGGAGTCAATTGTGGCATAATAGGCTAAATTGATGGAGCCATATTTGCTTGACCCAATTCACTACTACTAGCCCCACGCTCATGCAAGGTCGATTGAGATATCAAGCTCAACATGTGATCATCCAGGGTGACACATATCGGTTCTTTGTTTCTCTATCATGTATTGTGGTCACACCAGTATATGTCAGGGATACTTCATTCAGCTTTATTAGATTTATCTACTGAGGGTGATGGCACATTTGTTCCTTGCCAGCTCACTCATTCACGAACATTAGGTTTTTCCTTATGTACTGGTCTTTATATATTGCACTTGTTGTATTCCTATTTCAAGTCATTCTTGTACATTCCTTTTTATGTAATAGAAGAAGGAGAAGAAGATCGTTTCTTCCTTGCCTCAATCTATGTGTGTGCTTCTCCTTGAGAGTGAGAGTGTGTGTGTGTGAGATCTCTTCCTTATCTCCTTCCTTGTGACATGGTATCAGATCCAGCGTGGCTGTAGAGAGCTCATGGAGAAGGCGACAATGAAGACTACGCGGCAAGGCATGGAGAAAACACAATTCACGAACGACCTCCATTTGCTATGAAAATCGGCATGAAGGTAGAAGACCTCAAAATAGTTTTGAGAGTTGTCCCTTTAGGGTCACTTATTTTTGTCAGATCAAAGTTTCAGAGCCATCTCGACCTCTATTTCAAGCTCGCAAGGTGGGGCCCACAAAAAAACTAGGTCACTTTCAAAAAGTGTAACTTGTACTATGTTTGACAACACTCACATATTTGAGATCCTGAGTTTCAAGTGATTCCATGTACTGTTGATACACGAAAACTGTGTTTTTCTGAGATCAAATTGTCACATCATAGTGCGATAGTGTTCAAAGTGTTGCTTGTAGTGTTTGGAGTGTTGTGAATTGCTGTAGAAATGGCAAACATAGATGGAATGAGTCAGCTCATGAGTGATAAGCTGGACAAGAACAACTTCCATGCTTGGAGATTCAGAATTACGAATTTGCTGATGGGAAAAGGCTACTCGAAGTACATCAAAGGAGAGAACAAAAATGCTTCATAGTTACTAGCGAGGAATCGAACTGCAGACTAGTTAAGAGCATATGAGGAATGGAATCAAGAAGCATGAAAGGTAATGTATTGGCTATTTGTTAGCATACATGATAGCATGCTTGGGCATATACAAGATGCCAAGACTCCGAAAGAGGCTTGGAATAGTTTGGTCACTTTGTATGAGAATAATACAAAGGCACAAAAATTGCAACTCAAGAAGGAGCTGCATACATTGGAAAAGAAGAGCATGTTAGTAAGTGACTACACTTTGAAAATCAAAAGCATATGTGAGTCACTTGCATCTATTGGCATAAATGTAGATGATGATGATGATAAGGTTGAAGTGTGCCTTCGTGGTTTAGGAGCGATATATAAGTAGTTCAGAATGTCTATACAGACCACAGAAAATATTTTGAATTTTGCTGATTTGGTATCCATGATGATTATTGAAGAAAAGAATCTTGGTGAGGATTCAAACTCTCAAGGAAAGCCTAGTTCTGAGCAGGTATTCTACTCTGGAAGAGGAAGAGGTAGAGGTAGAGGTTTCGGAAGTGGAAGAGGAAACACTAACCAAGACCAAGGTCAACAACATAATCGTGTAGGAGGAAGAGGACAGTTTTGAGGCAGCGGGAGCCAAAGAGGTTGCAAAAGATTCCAAAGAAATGATTCAGGTAATGATAGTAAAGGATGCTGGAATTGTGGTAAACTTGGACACTTTGAACGTGATTGCAGGTTGAAGAATCAAAATAACAAAAGGCAGCAAAACAACTATGCATTGACAAGTGCAGATGATTTTGAGAAGCTGTTCATGGTTCAACATCACATGATGAATACGATGTCTGTTGGCATTTCAAAATCGAATGATAATGTCTGGTATGTTGATTCAGGTGCTTCAAATCACATGACCAATCATGCAGAATGGTTTAGTAGTTGGTAGAAATTAGGAGTTCATTAGGAAAAAAGGTGAACCTTGCATGGGCCTTTTAGCTCAAGGAGTGATTAGGGATGGACCAATGAGAAGAGGGTGGTGGCCACAGTCTAGTCCCTTAATCAAATAGGCTAGGCATAGGCTTCCTTGTTTTTGAATGGTCAAACATAGCAAAACCAGGTAGAACTAGTGGATTTCCTTTTGAGAATGGTTTTGGAAAGCTCGAATTTCATTTGGAGCACTTGGATTGCTTTCGAGATCAAAGGGTTAGATCAAATAGCAAAAGTCAAGGCATATTTGATTCGTGACCCTTGGATTGGACTGAGAACAAGTGGCTTAGATCATTGCCATGATGAGAGAAAGCGCCGAATGTCTTACACCCTTGGATCACGAGTTGAATCAGACAGTTCTGTTTGAATATTGATGGGAGACGACGCTTCAACTCATGGCCTTTGGATTTGGCTTTGATCCTATGGCTGATATGGCTCATATTCAAGAAAAAGGCGCCTTTTAATCAAAGCCATCCGATCAAAGGCTCCAAGCAATGGCTCACACCAAATTTCGAAATCCCATCAGCCCCATTTGTGCTATAACGTCCGATTTGTCTACATATAATGGTCACAAACTTTGCAGAGAATGATGAAAAGCCTGTCCCAAACTCCCACGATGCCTGACATACTCTCTCTCTACCTTTTCACGTGAATTAACATGAGCCATTGATGTAAATGATCTAACGGCCATGGATGATGACACATAAGGATTCAAAATAGACATATCATTCAAAGAATATTTTATTGCCCAATACCACTAGTGGTTTTTCTTGCCCTCTAAATCCCATGTATTAAGCTCTTTAATCCCTGAAAATTAGGAATCCTTACAAGGCCCATGCAAGGTTCACCTTTTTTCCTAATGTCCTAGATATGTTGAAATAGGTGATGATACATCACATCCTATCGTGCATACAAGAAACATAGCATTGTCTATGGAGGATGGGAAGGTAAAACATCTTGCTAAGGTGTTTCATGTTCCAAACATAACAAAGAATCTCTTTTCTGTTGGATAAATGGTTTACTAGGGATTACAAGTCAGGTTCAATGCTGATGGGTTATATGTAGAAGAATACAAACATGGTGGATGATTGATTGCCGAAGGAAACAAAGTGGGTAGGATGTTAACCTTAAATGTGAAAGTTCCTGAAATGAATGCAGCCATGTTTGCAAAAGGTGCACGAGTTATTGCTGATATAGAGATGTGCCACAAACAAATTGGACATGCAAATCTGCAAAGGTTGAAACTCATGTAGTCAAAGGAGATCGTTCATGGACTACAAAATTTCAAGGTTTCAGAGATGCAAAAGGTATGTGCAGCATGTCCATTTGCTAAACAGTCAAGATCATTGTTTCCACATGATAAGCATGTTACTGAGAATGTGCTAGAAATAGTACATACAGTTTGGGGTGCTGCAAAGACCACATCTATGGGTGGTTGCAGGTTTTATGTTACTTTCATTGTTGTGTCCCTCTCTCTCGCTATCCCCTCTTCATCTCTCTACCCCCGCCTTCTCCTTTGACCCCACCTCTCATCTCCTTTGACCCCGCACCACCCCACCCCTCAGCCCGCATCACCCCACCCCCTCAGCCCGCATTCCCCCTCAGCTCTCTCTCTCTCTCTCTCTCTCTCTCTCTCTCTCTCTCTCTCTCTCTCTCTCTCTCTCTCTCTCTCTCTCTCTCTCTCTCTCTCTCTCTCTCTCTCTCTCTCTCTCTCTCTCTCTCTCCCCCCCGCCACCCTCCCCTTGGCTCACCAAACCTCCCCGCCACCTACCCCTCACCACACCTCCCTTCCCGCTAGCCCCCTCACCACCCCTCCCGCCCCACTGCCCCCCTCAGCCCCACTCCCCCTTAGCCCCCCACTCCCTCTCTCTCTCCCTCTCTCTCTCTCTCTATCTCTCTCTCTCTCTCTCTCTCTCTCTCTCTCTCTCTCTCTCTCTCTCTCTCTCTCTCTCTCTCTCTCTCTCTCTCTCTCTCTCTCTCTCTCTCTCTCTCCCTCTCTCTCTCTCTCTCTCTCTCTCTCTCTCTCTCTCTCTCTCTCTCTCTCTCTCTCTCTCTCTCTCTCTCTCTCTCTCTCTCTCTCTCTCTCTCTCTCTCTCTCTCTCTCTCTCTCCCCTCCCCTCTCCCTCCTCCCCCACGTGCCTACCGACCCCCTCCCCTCCCCTCACCGCCGACTCCCTCCCCTCAGCCCCCGCTCCTCTGCCTCTCTCTCTCTCTCTCTCTCTCTCTCTCTCTCTCTCTCTCTCTCTCTCTCTCTCTCTCTCTCTCTCTCTCTCTCTCTCTCTCTCTCTCTCTCTCCCCTCCCCTCTCCCTCCTCCCCCGCCTGCCCATCCACCCCCTCCCCTCCCCTCACCGCCGACTCCCTCCCCTCCCCACCAGCCCCACCCCTCCCCTCAGCCCCCGCCCCTCGGCCCTCTCTCTCTCTCTCTCTCTCTCTCTCTCTCTCTCTCTCTCTCTCTCTCTCTCTCTCTCTCTCTCTCTCTCTCTCTCTCTCTCTCTCTCTCTCTCCCCCCATCTCCTCTCTCTCCTCCTCCGCCTGTCACCGACCCCCTCCCCTCCCCTCACCGCGGACTTGTGGAGAATGAGTTCTCCTATGCGCAACGGAAGTGTGTAGTGAACCCTTGTATGTCCAACACTTGGACAAACATCTGCACCTTAGATAGCTTGCTACTCTCAGTACAAAACTCAAATGGACTTGATACTTTAGGCAATCAAAGTAGACAGACAGGGATTTCTAACAATCTGTAAATGACATTATTTGGACAAGTTTTGATTAGGAAAGACAACTGTCGAAGATGAACTACCTGTCCACACAGGTATGCTGAAGAACTGAGCTTCACTCTCGAACTGATAGCTCTCTGAATATATATATCCTTTGAGCAAGATATTTGGTATAGAGAAAGTAGACACAAATAGCTTTCCAACAAGCTAAAAATCAAGTAATTTGGATGAGATTTGATCAGGAAACTCAACTCACCAAGATAGAGCACCTGCACACATAAGTACACTATAAAACTAGAGTTTACTCTATGATAGATATCTCACAAAGTATGAATGATCTGAATAAGCTATTTGCGACACTGAAAGTAAATGCCAAGAGCTTTCCAACAAGACAAAAATCACGCAATTTGGATATGTTTTGGTCGCGAAACTGAACCGACCAAAATAGACTACCTATCTACACAGGCATACTAAAAAATTGGACTTCACTCTTTCACTGATATCTCACAAACTACATAAGCTTTCAAAGACATATTTGATATGAAGAAAGTAAACAAGCTAAGCTTTCCAATGAATGTTTAAACGCATAAAATGGTTACATATGCACGGAGATATGAGCTCTGCAACAGAGCTGTGTACAAAGTGACGTGCGGCTGGAACGAGTCTAAGGGAAAGCGAAAATGACAAAATGGCTAGATCCGACTACTGGGAGCTCTTGCCTCTTTCTCTCCTTGTTTTGAATGTGCTCCCACTTCACTTTTATAACCAATGAGCATGTGAAGAAGTTTGTGCCTCCTTCTTAACTCACCACTTTCTCCACTACATGCTACTAACTACAAGGCAAGATATTGTATCTCTTACTCATCATGAATTTTGACTATACTTTTTCTTTTATTATTTTTTCCTTTTTTCCTCCACTTTTCCTTTATCTTTGTAGAGCCTGCATATGCCATCCCCTCCTTCTCTCTCTGTGAGTGTTTTATGTCAGTTTATCTCACTCTCAATAGCATCATTATAGTGTAAGGCTTCATTCTTAGCTTCATCTTCATTAAGCAGGGATATCCGCTCTCTCTCTCTTCCACCCCCTCCACCCACCAGCTCCCTCCACTCACCTCTCCCTCCAACCATCACCACGTCAGTTCCCTCGCCTGCCTTTCCCTTCTCTCTCTCTCTCTCTCTCTCTCTCTCTCTCTCTCTCTCTCTCTCTCTCTCTCTCTCTCTCTCTCTCTCTCTCTCTCTCTCTCTCTCTCTCCCTCTCTCTCTCTCCTTTCCTCTCTCTCCTCCCCCACCACCCCCACAGCCCCCGCCAACCCCCTCCCCTCCCCTCACCACCATCACCCTCCCCTCCCCTCACGGCCAGCCCCCTCACCACCCCTCCCGCCCCACTGCCCCCCTCAGCCCCCATGCGTTTCCCCCCCCCTCTCTCTCTCTCTCCCCTTTCCTCTCTCTCCTCCCCCACCACCCCCACAGCCCCCGCCAACCCCCTCCCCTCCCCTCACCACCATCACCCTCCCCTCCCCTCACCGCCAGCCCCCTCACCACCCCTCCCGCCCCACTGCCCCCCTCAGCCCCCACCAACCCCCTCCACCCCCTCCCCTCCCCTCACCACCATCACCCTCCCCTCCCCTCACCGCCAGCCCCCTCACCACCCCTCCCGCCCCACTGCCCCCCTCAGCCCCCACGCGTTTCCCCCCCCCCTCTCTCTCTCTCTCTCCTTTCCTCTCCCTCCTCCCCCACCACCCCCTCAGCCCCCGCCAACCCCCTCCCCTCCCCTCACCACCATCACCCTCCCCTCCCCTCACCGCCAGCCCCCTCACCACCCCTCCCGCCCCACTGCCCCCCTCAGCCCCTATGCGCTTCCCCCTCTCTCTCTCTCTCTCTCTCTCTCTCTCTCTCTCTCTCTCTCTCTCTCTCTCTCTCTCTCTCTCTCTCTCTCTCTCTCGTTCCCTCTCTCTCCTCCCCCGCCACCCCCACAGCCCCCGCCAACCCCCTCCCCTCCCCTCACCACCATCACCCTCCCCTCCCCTCACCCCCAGCCCCCTCACCACCCCTCCCGCCCCACTGCCCCCCTCAGCCCCCACGCGCTTCCCCCCCCCCTCTCTCTCTCTCTCTCCCCTTTCCTCTCTCTCCTCCCCCACCACCCCCACAGCCCCCGCCAACCCTCTCCCCTCCCCTCACCACCATCACCCTCCCCTCCCCTCACCGCCAGCCCCCTCACCACCCCTCCCGCCCCACTGCCCCCCTCAGCCCCCACGCGTTTCCCCCCCCCCCTCTCTCTCTCTCGTTCCCTCTCTCTCTCCTCCCCCGCCACCCCCTCAGCCCCCGCCAACCCCCTCCCCTCCCCTCACCACCATCACCCTCCCCTCCCCTCACCGCCAGCCCCCTCACCACCCCTCCCGCCCCACTGCCCCCCTCAACCCCCACGCGTTTCCCCACCTCTCTCTCTCTCTCTCTCTCTCTCTCTCTATCTCTATCTCTCTCGTTCCCTCTCTCTCCTCCCCCGCCACCCCCACAGCCCCCGCCAACCCCCTCCCCTCCCCTCACCACCATCAACCTCCCCTCCCCTCACCGCAAGCCCCCTCACCACCCCTCCCGCCCCACTGCCCCCCTCAGCCCCCACGCGCTTCCCCCCCTCCCCCTCTCTCTCTCTCTCTCTCCCCTTTCCTCTCTCTCCTCCCCCACCACCCCTTCAGCCCCCGCCAACCCCCTCCCCTCCCCTCACCACCATCACCCTCCCCTCCCCTCACCGCCAGCCCCCTCACCACCCCTCCCGCCCCACTGCCCCCCTCAGCCCCCGCCAACCCCCTCCCCTCGCCTCATCACCATCACCCTCCCCTCCCCTCACCGCCAGTCCCCTCACCACCCCTCCCGCCCCACTGCCCCCCTCAGCCCCCGCCAACCCCCCCCCCTCCCCTCACCACCCTCAGCCCACCGCCACCCCATCAGCCCCCGCCAAACCCGTCCCCTCCCTTCACCACCCTCAGCCCCCTCCCCTCCCTCTTCCTCAGCCCCCGCCACCCCCTTCCCCCTCAGCCCTCTCTCTTCCCCCATGCCCTCCATCCCACGACCCCCCTCTCTCTCTCTCTCTTTCTCTCTCTCCCCCTGCCCCACAACCATGATCAAAAGGGGGTTTATTTGTACATGAATATGACCTTCCATTCACAATTCAAGGCATGACTCTAGATGTTATTATCAATCCACATGCTTTTCCATCAAGGCAGACAGTTGGACATCAGCTTGAGTGCCATTTTGCCAAACTACTACCCTAAAGGGCAAAGCGTTTCGATGGGACTGCCTTAAATCGTAAAACAATTAGCTTCATTTGAATTGCCTCGGGATTCCATCAGCGGGAAATGACAAATAGGTGAGCTAATATATTCATTAGGGCTCATGGATTGGTGAAGTTGAAATCAATCGTCCACCCATCGCACTCAACGGGTCATTCCAATACCACGCGCGGCACAAAATGAGGATCCCAGATTACAAGTAAAAAGGTGAAAGGTAACTGGTAAAGGTGGAGGTGAAAAAATGATGGTTGCCGCCAACCATTCATGACGGATACCTATTTTTGAGGATCCAATTCAAATCAAGTGGAATATTTGATCTACCCCTCCAATCTTGGGGAATCAACCGGCGCATGATTAGTGGATGTGAGGAATCAGCAAGGCCCTCTTGGCCTATTTTGAGGCCTATAAAATCAATGGATTTGTGCTCATTTGGGGGACATTTTTTGGAGTTACGTTGACGCGTGTATACGCGCAGAAGTTCTCTCTTGCACTTGGTGGTTTCAAGCCTATTGTAGGAGCTACTCTGTAGTGTGGATACAGAGGGTAGGCTTCTTAGTGGAGGGCTATGAGCACTATAGTGTAAGAGAGTGTCTTGGATTTTCTTTCTTTTCTGTGAGACACTATTGGTGTTAGGCTCTATTCTCATGAGCAATTCCTTCATCACTTGTATTGATCTGTATTTATCTGCATAGAGTACCACGAAGCTCTGAGCATTAGTTTTTGAGCATTTCCTTGACAAATCTTGTAGTCATCTGAATCGAATCTAGAAGTGTATGGTCTTCCTGGGTCAATTGTGTTCATATTTTCTGAAGTATGTACCACTCTCTGCAATCCTTGATATCTACCGGATCACAAAAATGTTAAAGGGTATACTTCCCTAAAGAGAACCCCCCTTGAGTAGGCGACGTACTGGATGTGTTAATCCTTAATCCCTACTTTTGTTAAAAGCGGATACCCCAGTACCTCCTCTACAGTTTGGCACGCCCGGTGGGACCTTTGCATTTCTGTGAGAGGTATTTTTGCCCTATTACATTTGCTAGTAGGTACATGACCCATACACGGGCAGATAAGGAGTCTCTTCGTGTTCGGAGGAGCCTTAACAAGTTAGCCATAACCACGACTAGTGAGTCTACCTCCCCTCTGCCCTCCCTAAATTTATCAATTGATTTGGGTGCGACACCATTGTCAAAAGAGGGGTATAGGAGAACTCTAGACTTCTCCTCAGATACGTCCGAAGAAACACCAGTACAAATGGAGGATCTCTCTCATTTACTCTCCAGATTAAATATCAAATTCCCTACCTTCAAGGGACAAGCCTATGAGGATGCTGATGATCATGTGAGAAGATTCATCTCTTTATGCCGTGGACGAGGTTTGCAAAATAGAGAGGATGCAATGCTGGCACTCTTTCCATCCACATTGGAGGGTCTTGCAGATAAATGGTATAGTCAATATGCAGATGGCTATTTCACTACATGGGAGGCTTTGAAGGCGGCGTTCTCACAGACATTCTGACCAAGTGATTCCTCGGAAAGAGCTCTAGATCAGCTAGAGAATTTGAAGCTAAGACCAGGTGAATCCTTTCATGAACTTCACACTAGAACAAAAGCACTTGTTGCACGTCTGCCACATGCTCCAGGTGACTTTTTGGTTAAAAAGTGGATCGAAAAGGCTCTGCCTAGGTCATCTCAGCAAAAGCTTCATGAATCTCTTAGATTGGATGCGACCCTCAATGATTTTGTTGCAGCGGCATCACGCATTGAAGAAGCAAGGCAACATTTTGAAGGGGATACACAACAAAAGTATGCTGCAGATTTGGATCCTATTGAGCAACTAAGGAGGGAACTGGAAGCATTGAAGATGCAACAAAATCAACAAGAAGAGAAGGTCTTGCCACCACTGCGTCGCACTGATGATGAAGTAGCTCAACTTCGCCGAGAGTTAGAAGATTTGAAGACCACTCAGGATATAAGGAGACAAATTTGGTGTACAATCTATAACAACAATGGACATTCCAATGCTAATTGCCCTATTAAGGTAAGCTATCAATTTTGTGGAAAAGATGGTCATGAAGCCAAAGATTGCTATTACCTCAAAGGTACACAGCAGAGAGGTAACCCTCAAACTTTGGATTCATATTATGCTAGTACTTCAAATACATCTAATAGAGAGGAGAATAGGCCTGCAAAGCCTAGATATAATAGACCTTTGATGTGCTATCGTTGTGGTGAGTATGGCCACATGCAAAATAGGTGTTCTCTTCCAGAAGATGCACCTCCCTGTCAACATTGTCCAGAGGCCAAAGATCATTATACCAAGGATTGCCCAAGAGGTCGTCCTGCTCCAATCCACATGATTGCAGTCTCTCCACATGAAGAAGGAAAAACCACTTAGACTTATGCTGTTTCATCCTCTACAATGCCCATGATGACTAGAGCTAGGCAAACAGCTGCAACCCAGAGAGATGAACAACAAGGATTTCAGGATAAAGAGGAAGAAAAGGAGTCTGGATGGAAGGATCAAGTAGAAATTGAAGGAGCTTATGATAAGATGACTACTTCTCTAAAGGGTCAACCAACAAGTCTGCAAGAAAACACTCAGGAGGTAAACATTGAACAGATCTTGAAAGGTATTCATCACAATGTTAGTCTATATGAACTTATAAGGATGGATTCAAAAATAAGAAGTGATTTACTGAAGATTATACACTCTGCTCACTTGGTCCAATCACCTAGTATAGATGGTTTCATGGTTGATTTTCCCCTTGCACCCTTAGCAGACTACCAAAGCTCAAGATTATCTGTTTGTATAAAGGATGAAACTCTCACAGGTGTGATCATAGATGGAGGCTCTGGTATCAATTTAATGCCAGATTTTACAATGAAGAAGCTGAAATTGAACCCCACCAAGTTGGCACCATTCACGGTTACATTGGCAGATCAACATCGGGTTGCGCCACTGGGCATTATTGAGAAGGTACTGATGGTAGTATAGGGCTGCCATTTTGTTCTAGATTTTGTTGTTATTGCACTTCCACAGGAGACTTCTTACCCTCTACTCCTGGGGAGACCTTGGCTGAGACAAGCAAAAGCTTTGCAAGATTGGGGAAAAAATAAACTATGGATTTCAACAAATACCAATAGCCAACTGCAACTACATTTGGAAGAAGGATTCGACTCAGGAAAAACTACTGGATATACTGTGGATACTCAGGTAATGCCCTCTCTACCCCAAGAAGATGATACATTGTTAAATTGGATGATGGGAAGTGCAGAGTGTTGCACAGTGGAGATCAATGAAATTGAGGAAGAAGTTGCAGATAAGGAAATTACAGAAAAGGGCAATGAAGACCACAAGGTGTTGGAGAATGAGCAACTGAAGGAAAATACAATCCTTGAGGAGGCTACCAATATAAAAGTATCAGAGAGGGAAAATTATGAACCTAAGAGCAGAAAAGATCTCCCTTTTGCAGATATACCTCAAGGTTGGATGAAAGAACATGTTGCAGAATATAAATTAAAATCCACTCCTGCATATAGTGGAGATGATTTCTCAAGCAAGACGAATTCTAAAACATTGGTTCAAGAAGTAAATTTAGGGGATGAAGAGAATCCTCAAATAGTTCACTTGGCATCCTGGTTGTGGCATTATCCTCCTTTGCTACAAAAGGTAACTTCTTTGCTTTTTACTTACAAAAGTGTCTTCGCATGGTCCTACAAAGATCTAACAGGAATACCAGAAGAGCTTGGATTACATCGGATACCCTTGGTTGAGGGAGCTGCACCTGTAAGAAGTAGGCCATATCGACTCAATCTGAAGTATGCAGAGGCGGTAAAAGCAGAGATTACAAAACTAGAGGAAGCAGGTATAATTGTGCCAGTAGAACATTCCAGGTGGCTCTCCTCTATGGTTATTGTGCCCAAGAAAAATAGCGGAAAAATAAGAGTATGTGTTGATTTTCGTGCTTTGAATAAAGTGACTATTCAAGATGGATTTCCTCAGCCCTTCACAGAGCAAGTACTTGAAGAGGTAGCTGGTCACACTTTGTATAGTTTCTTGGATGGTTTTAGTGGCTACAATCAGATAGTGATCCATCCTGATGATAGGGACAAAACAGCCTTGGTCACTCCTTGGGGCACTTATGTCTATACTCGAATGGCTTTTGGTTTGAAGAATGCACCGGCTTCATTTAATAGAACGATGTATCTGATATTGGGCAAATGGTTAACAACCTTTCTACGCATTTTCATGGATGACTTTTTAGTATTTTCAAGTACAGATAGAAGGGCAGCAGTTCAAGATTTCCATGACCATTTGGAAAATCTAAAAGAAATTTTTGAGCAATGTCTCAAAACAGGTTTGAAATTGAATCCTGATAAATGTCACTTTTTGGTCACTAAGGGCACTCTTCTTGGTCACATAGTATCTGCTGAAGGCATAACTGTTGACCCTGCAAAGGTTACAGCTATTCTTTCCATGCCAATTCCACAAAGCCCAAAGGAAGTGCAAAGTTTCTTGGGCCATGCAGGGTATCATAGAAGATTCATTAGGATGTATTCGGAAATTGCTAAGCCCTTGTCAAGGCTTACCAGCAAAAAGATCCCTTTCTCATGGAGTGCTGAAGCTGACAAAGCATTTTGTGAACTAAAGTTGAGGCTATGTACTGCTCCCCTTTTAAGTGTTCCTAATTGGTCATTGGAATTTCATGTGCATACAGATGCTAGTCTTCATGCTGTTGGTGCAGTTCTAGCTCAACCATCATCTCACAAAGTGGATAGACCTATCTCTTATGCAAGCAGACTACTCAACCAAGCTGAAAGAAATTACAGTACAACAGAAAGAGAAGGTTTGGCTATTGTATTTGCCCTTCAGAAGTTCCGACATTATCTCCTTGGTGTACATTTCATTGTTATTTCTGATCCCCAGCCCTTGAAGTATTTGATAAACAAACCTAGAGTAGCTGGAAGGATTTGGAGATGGTTACTCCTATTTCAAGAATTTAATTTTGATATTCATATTAAGCCAGGAAAAGAGCACTACATGGCAGATCAAGTGTCCAGGACGGCAATGAGCGAAAAGGCAACAGGTATTAATGATGAATTGGTGGATAGCAATCTTTTTCTAGTAGCAATCCGGACTTGTTGGTATGATGAAATTCTCCATGTTCTGACTACTGGAAAGATCCCAGAACACTTGACACCTGTAGAAAAGAGAAGATTGCTCCTGAAAACCAAAGCATATTCTCTTATAAATGGAAATTTATATAAATACTGTCAAGATGATATATTGAGAAGGTGTATCTATCCAGAGTAGGTAAATCTTCTGCTAGAGGCTGCACACAATGAAGGACATCTAAAGGGGGAAGAATTGGCTCATAGAATCATCCACAAAGGGTTATGGTGGCCTCATATTTTCAAGGATGCAATCAAGTTTGCAAAAGAATGCCACATCTATCAGAGATGTGCTCCCACGCCAACGAGGTTGAACTACCAACCATTAGTCATATCTACCGGATGGCTTCCATTTGAACGATGGGGTCTTGATTTCATAGGGCCAATTAGCCCAACTGGGCAACCTGGAGGAAAAAAGTATATTCTGATGGCCACATGCTATGCCACTAAATGGATAGAGGCTAAAGCTACTGTGGACTGCACGGCTTTAACAGTAGCTAAATTTATGTATAAACGTATTTTCTCAAGATTTGGTTGCCCACTGGAAATAACTAGTGATAGGGGCACACATTTTGTAAATCAATTGCTCCAGTTTATATTTGACAGGTACAAAATCTTCCATAAAAAATCTTGTGCCTACTACCCAAGGGCAAATGGCCAAGCAGAAAGCTCCAATAAGATTTTGATTGGATTGCTTCGCAAATTATCTTTCGATCATCAAAGCTCCTGGCCACTAGCACTGATCGGTGCAATCTAGGCTTTCAGAACCACGAAAAGGGTAACTACAGGCGAGACTCCATTTCGGTTAGTATATGGGAAAGAGGCATTGGCACCATTCGAGTTCATTATCAAAAACGAAATAGAAATCAAAACCATTGGAATTGAACCCCCCATTCAGAGATTGGTGGCATTAGAAGAATACAGAGAAGAAGCAATGCAAAAACTTCAGGTAACACAAGAAGAGCGCAAAAGACTGCATGACAGGTATCTGAGGTCCAATGAAGTACAGGAAGGATCCATGGTTTTAGTGCATCAGGTCCCAGCAATTCCAACCAAACTGGCACCCAAATGGATAGGACCTTACACGGTGATAAAAGTATTACCTCATGGAGCAGTACATCTAGAGGATTTGCAGGGTAAAAGGATACCCCTGGTCAATATTTCCAGGGTGAAGGAGTATCTGACCTAAGTCAAAATGGAAGCACTTCATCCCCTGTACATATCGTATTTTTGTTCAGTAATTGCACTTTACCTAGATCTCATCGAAATAAGCAAAATAAGGAAGGAATTGCACCAGGGGCGGTGCAAAGGCTTGATGTGGGGGTCTGTAGAGCCTGCATATGCCATCCCCTCCTTCTCTCTCTGTGAGTGTTTTATGTCAGTTTATCTCACTCTGAATAGCATCATTATAGTGTAAGGCTTCATTCTTAGCTTCATCTTCATTAAGCAGGGATATCCGCTCTCTCTCTCTTCCACCCCCTCCACCCACCTGCTCCCTCCACTCACCTCTCCCTCCAACCATCACCACGTCAGTTCCCTCGCCTGCCTTTCCCTTCTCTCTCTCTCTCTCTCTCTCTCTCTCTCTCTCTCTCTCTCGCTCTCTCTCTCTCTCTCTCTCTCTCTCTCTCTCTCTCCCTCTCTCTCTCTCCCCTTTCCTCTCTCTCCTCCCCCACCACCCCCACAACCCCCCCCAACCCCCTCCCCTCCCCTCACCACCATCACCCTCCCCTCCCCTCACCGCCAGCCCCCTCACCACCCCTCCCGCCCCACTGCCCCCCTCACCCCCACGCGTTTCCCCCCCCCCTCTCTCTCTCTCTCTCCCCTTTCCTCTCTCTCCTCCCCCACCACCCCCATAGCCCCCACCAACCCCCTCCCCTCCCCTCACCACCATCACCCTCCCCTCCCCTCACCGCTAGCCCCCTCACCACCCCTCCCGCCCCACTGCCCCCCTCAGCCCCCACCAACTACCCCCCTCAGCCCCCACGCGTTTCCCCCCCCCCCCCTCTCTCTCTCTCTCTCCCCTTTCCTCTCTCTCCTCCCCCACCACCCCCTCAGCCCCCGCCAACCCCCTCCCCTCCCCTCACCACCATCACCCTCCCCTCCCCTCACCGCCAGCCCCCTCACCACCCCTCCCGCCCCACTGCCCCCCTCAGCCCCCATGCGCTTTCCCCTCTCTCTCTCTCTCTCTCTCTCTCTCTCTCTCTCTCTCGTTCCCTCTCTCTGCTCCCCCACCACCCCCACAGCCCCCGCCAACCCCCTCCCCTCCCCTCACCACCATCACCCTCCCCTCCCCTCACCGCCAGCCCCCTCACCACCCCTCCCACCCCACTGCCCCCCTCAGCCCCCACGCGCTTCCCCCCCCCTCTCTCTCTCTCTCTCTCTCCCCTTTCCTCTCTCTCCTCCCCCACCACCCCCACAGCCCCCGCCAACCCCCTCCCCTCCCCTCACCACCATCACCCTCCCCTCCCCTCACCGCTAGCCCCCTCACCACCCCTCCCGCCCCACTGCCCCCCTCAGCCCCCACGCGTTTCCCCCCCCCCCCCCCTCTCTCTCTCTCGTTCCCTCTCTCTCTCCTCCCCCACCACCCCCTCAGCGCCCGCCAACCCCCTCCCCTCCCCTCACCACCATCACCCTCCCCTCCCCTCACCGCCAGCCCCCTCACCACCCCTCCCGCCCCACTGCCCCCCTCAGCCCCCACGCGTCCCGCCCCCCTCTCTCTCTCTCTCTCGTTCCCTCTCTCTCCTCCCCCCCCACCCCCACAGCCCCCGCCAACCCCCTCCCCTCCCCTCACCACCATCACCCTCCCCTCCCCTCACCGCCAGCCCCCTCACCACCCCTCCCGCCCCACTGCCCCCCTCAGCCCCCACGCGCTCCCCCCCCCCTCTCTCTCTCTCTCTCTCCCCTTTCCTCTCTCTCCTCCCCCACCACCCCCTCAGCCCCCGCCAACCCCCTCCCCTCCCCTCACCACCATCACCCTCCCCTCCCCTCACCGCCAGCCCCCTCACCACCCTCCCGCCCCACTGCCCCCCTCAGCCCCCGCCAACCCCCTCCCCTCTCCTCACCACCATCACCCTCCCCTCCCCTCACCGCTAGCCCCCTCACCACCCCTCCCGCCCCACTGCCCCCCTCAGCCCCCGCCAACCCCCTCCCCTCCCCTCACCACCCTCAGCCCACGGCCACCCCATCAGCCCCCGCCAACCCCGTCCCCTCCCTTCACCACCCTCAGCCCCCTCCCCTCCCTCTTCCTCAGCCCCCGCCACCCCCTTCCCCCTCAGCCCTCTCTCTTCCCCCATGCCCTCCATCCCACGACCCCCCTCTCTCTCTCTCTCTCTCTCTTTCTCTCTCTCCCCCTGCCCCACAACCATGATCAAAAGGGGGTTTATTTGTACATGAATATGACCTTCCATTCACAATTCAAGGCATGACTCTAGAAGTTATTATCAATCCACATGCTTTTCCATCAAGGCAGACAGTTGGACATCAGCTTGAGTGCCATTTTGCCAAACTACTACCCTAAAGGGCAAAGCGTTTCGATGGGACTGCCTTAAATCGTAAAACAATTAGCTTCATTTGCATTGCCTCGGGATTCCATCAGCGACAAATGACAAATAGGTGAGCTAATATATTCATTAGGGCTCATGGATTGGTGAAGTTGAAATCAATCGTCCACCCATCGCACTCAACGGGTCATTCCAATACCACGCGCGGCACAAAATGAGGATCCCAGATTACAAGTAAAAAGGTGAAAGGTAACTGGTAAAGGTGGAGGTGAAAAAATGATGGTTGCCGCCAACCATTCATGACAAATACCTATTTTTGAGGATCCAATTCAAATCAAGTGGAATATTTGATCTACCCCTCCAATCTTGGGGAATCAACCGGCGCATGATCAGTGGATGTGAGGAATCAGCAAGGCCCTCTTGGCCTATTTTGAGGCCTATAAAAACAATGGATTTGTGCTCATTTGCGGGACATTTTTTGGAGTTACGTTGACGCGTGTATACGCGCAGAAGTTCTCTCTTGCACTTGGTGGTTTCAAGCCTATTGTAGGAGCTACTCTGTAGTGTGGATACAAAGGGTAGGCTTCTTAGTGGAGAGCTATGAGCACTATAGTGTAAGAGAGTGTCTTGGATTTTCTTTCTTTTCTGTGAGACACTATTGGTGTTAGGCTCTATTCTCATGAGCAATTCCTTCATCACTTGTATTGATCTGTATTTATCTGCATAGAGTACCACGAAGCTCTGAGCATTAGTTTTTGAGCATTTCCTTGACAAATCTTCTAGTCATCTGAGTCGAATCCAGAAGTGTATGGTCTTTCTGGGTCAATTGTTGTTCATATTTTCTGAAGTATGTACCACTCTGTGCAATCTTTGATATCTACCTGATCACAGAAATGTTAAAGGGTATACTTCCCTAAAGAGAACCCCCCTTGAGTAGGCGACGTACCGGATGTGTTAATCCTTAATCCCTACTTTTGTTAAAAGCGGATACCCCAGTACCTCCTCTACAATCTTTATATTTGCTAAATTTATCCAAGCATGGATCATATGAAAATGAGCTTGTACATTTATCTTCAACACTCCCCCTCAAGCTCATTTGGGAGTTATCTTCAACCATGTCCTTCAAATTTATCACATCCTTGAGACCTTTGAGTTTAGAAGCATCCAAGAACTTTGTAAATATGTCTGCAACGTGGTCTTTGATTCTGATGAACTTTATCTCCACATCTTTGCTCAGCACCTTCTCCCTTACATAATGGTAGTGGACCTCTATGTGCTTGCTCCTTGCATGAAACATAGGATTGCTTGCCAAGTAGATACTTGACATGTTATCACCATATATAGGGATGGTTCCAACTTGCACTCCAAGATCAGCCAAAAGATTTTTAATCCACATTGCTTCACATGTGGCAAATGCTAATCCTTTGTATTCAGCCTCCGTACATGAAAGTGCAACAGTAGGTTGTTTCTTTGAGCTCCACGTGATAGGTTTGCTTCCTATCATCAACACATAACCTGAGGTTGATCTTCTATCTTCCTTTGAGCCTGCCCAATCAGCATCACTAAAGCCTTTGACCTGCAGTTCTTCATCAAACTTGTAAAACAAAGCATGATTAACTGTATGCTTTATGTATCTCAACTCTCTCTTGGCTGAATTTAAGTGTTCACTTGTCGGGGCTTGCATAAACTGAGAAAGTACACCAACAAAATAAGACAAATCAGGTCTTGTAATGTTTGCATAGATGAATGATCCTACAATGCTTTTGTATGTCGTTACATCTTCCAATGGTTCTCCATCATTTGAACAAATCTTTGTATTTGTGTTCATGGGTTGAGTGAGTGCTTTGCATTCACTCATTCCAAATCTGAAAAGAACATCCAACAAGTACTTCCTTTGCATCAAGTAGATGCCACTCTTTCCATAGACAACTTCAATTCCTAAAAAATATTTCAGCTCTCCAAGATCTGAAATTTTCAACTCCTTACCAAGCTTCCTTTTGATATCTTTAATCCCTGTAACATCATTTCCTGTTATGATGAGGTCATCTACATATATGCAAATATATACCTCTCTATTTTCTTCCTTCTTCATGTACAACGAAGGATCTGCACTACTTGGGTTGTATCCACACTTAATTAGATACTCTACCAATCTCTGATTCCATGCTCTTGGTGCCTGCTTCAAGCCATAAAGTGCCTTCTTCAACCTGCAAACAAAATCTGGATGGTTTTCATCTTCAAATCCAACCGGTTGACTCATGTATACCTCTTCTTGTAGTTCTCCATTGAGAAAAGCATTTTTGATGTCAAGTTGATATAATGGCCATCTCCTTGAAGCACCAATTGCTATTAAGGTTCTAATAGTTCCCATCTTTGCAACGGGGCTGAAAACTTCATCATAATCTATGCCTTGTGTTTGTTTAAATCCTTTGGCAACTAATCTAGCTTTATATCTAGTTAGTGAACCATCAGCATTCCTCTTTACTTTAAACACCCATTTGTTTGGAAACAATCTTCATACCTTCTTTCTTTGGCACTAGCTCCCATGTGTGATTATCTTTGAGAGCTTTGATCTCCTCTTTCATAGCTTGCTTCCATTCCTTTTGTGTGCAAGCTTCTTCATATGTCTCAGGCTCTTTGTCTTTGATAACCTGCATCATGTATGCAAAATGTGTCGCCATAAAACTATCATAACTCAACCTTTGAGTTGGATACCTTGTCCTTGAAGATCTTCTTTCATTGCCTTTAGAAAGTTGCTTCTTTAACCTATTTAGTTTTACCATCGGAGTGATTACCTCTTCATATTCTTCTTAACTTGCATCTACCTCACTGTTTGGAGTAGCACTTGTTTCTTCGGCTCTACTATGAGCTGAATTTGGAGACAAAGAATGACTCCCCCTCCATGTTGAACATTCTTCATTTGATGTACATGCCTCTGGACCTGAAGCCTTTGTGCTTGATTGTTGAACTTCTCTTTGATTTGTTCCTGCATAATCATCACAATCTTCTTCAAGAATCTTTTCCTTTCCTTTATCTTCATACCATGGTCTTAGTTCATCAAAGACCACATCTCGCGAGACTCTTAATTCCTTTATTCTAGGGTTGTAACACTTGTATCCTTTTTGCTCCGTTGAGTAGCCAATGAAAATGCATTTTTTTGACCTTGGTTCCATCTTTGTTCTAACTTCTTGTGGAATGTGAACAAAGCAAACACATCCACACTTTGAGGTGTGTAAGATCAGGTTTCTTACCGGAATATACCTCTTCAGGAGTCAAGTGATGTATTCCCGATGTTGTGCACGTGTTCATCAAGTAAATGGCGGTTGTGGTAGCTTCAACCCAATAGTACAATGGTACCTTCATCTCGTTGAGCATGCATCTTGCAATTTCAGCAATTTGCCTATTTTTCCTCTCAGCTACTCCATTTTGTTGTGGTGTGTACCTACAAGTGAATTGCCTTTTGATTCCATTCTCTTGTAGAAAATCTGAAATTCTTTGGAGAAGTATTCTCCTCCACCATCGGACCTTAAGGTTTTGATAGACCATTTGCCTATTTTTCCTCTCAACTACTCCATTTTGTTGTGGTGTGTACCTACAAGTGAATTGCCTTTTGATTCCATTCTCTTGTAGAAAATCTGAAATTCTTTGGAGAAGTATTCTCCTCCACCATCGGACCTTAAGGTTTTGATAGACCTTCCTGTTTCCTTTTCAACTTCAACTTTGAATCTTTTGAATATAGAAAACACCTCTGATTTTTGCTTCATACAAAACAACCATACCTTTCTTGAGTGATCATCAATGAAGGTGACAAAAAATATATTACCAGCCATTGATGACTCTTGGGTTGATCCCCATACATCCGTATGTATCAAGTCCAAGACATTTGGAGCCACATAATTGCTCCTCTTGAATGGATGCCTCGTTTGCTTTCCTAGTTGACAAGCTTCACATAACTCATGTAGTCCAATACTATTAAATTTTGGAAGACCTCTTACCACTTCATGTTTGCTCATGTCCTTTAGCTTTGGAATGTTGATGTGTCCTATTCTTTTGTGCCATAAGTCCAGCTCTGAAATCTTCTTGTTCCCACATTGAATGTACATGACCTTTCCATGCGGGTGTTGGACATCCAAAGTGAACATCCTTCCTTCTCTTCTGCCTCGAGCAATGACCTTGAAGCCTTCCTTTGGATTCTTTATGAAGCACCCATTCTCATTGAATATGACATGATAACCCTTCTCTACCATTTGTCCTACTGAAATCAAGTTCTTTGAAATTGTAGGAACATGAAGAACATTAGATAGTACCTTTGCTCTACTGGTATCTCCAAGCCTTATATCTTCAATATGTTCAATCATGTGTTGAGTATCATCACCTGTTTCAACACATCCTTTTCCACTTGGTACCTGTAGATTAGTGAACAAACTTCCTTGACATGACATATGGTTACTACAACCTGAATCAATGTACCATTTTTTGTCATCTTCACAAGAGCTTCTATACTCATGTCTCATTGCAAGTAGTGTGTCCTTGCTTCCTTCACTTGAGGTGCTTGCATAGTTGCTTTGGTTCCTTTGATTGCCCCCATTTGGTCTTCCATTCTTCAGCCAACGATCACTAGCATAATGTCCTACTTTACCACAATGATAGCATTGTATACCTTTATGAGAGTTGTAGGAGCTTTGACCTCTTCCTCTACTTCTACCTCGACCTCTTCCTTGTGCGTTGGCATTTGATGCATCCTTGTTGTCTTCCGAATTGTTTTGATTGTAGTTGGAGTGGTTGTGACCTCTTCATTTTCCTCTTGAGCCTCCTCTTGAGTTTCTTCCTTTACCTCGACCTGCATATAACATTTGGTTGCGGCTATCCTTTCCTTTGGGACCACCGAAGCTAAGCTCTTCTGTGACAAGGTGAGGGATTAGTTGTTCAAAACCTGGATATGCATCTTTCAAGTTAATGGAAGTTATAAAAGGCTTCCATCTTTCATCTTCTCTCAAGCCATTGAGAGTATAACACACAAGATCTTCGTCTTCAGCCGTTGTGCCAATAGAAGCTAAAGCATCACTTAGCTCCTTAATCTTCAAAGTATATTCAGCTATGGATTGACTCGAACTTTTCTTGATTGTGTTCAACTCATTCTTGAGTTGAAGTTTCCTAGCTTTGGTATTTGTTGAATACATCCTTTCAAGAGCTTCCCAAGCATCCTTAGCTTTCTCTAGATATTGAATATGACCTACCATGGCATTAGTAATGACTTGCGAAATGAGGAACATGACTCTCCTATTCCTCTCTTCCCATTCTTTTGCTTGCCTCCTTTGGACTTCGGTGGCCATAGCTTGGTTGATTTGAGGTTGAGCATCATCGCCGCTCACAATACCCCATAAGCCTTTGCCCATTAGGTAGTTGGTCATTCTAAACCTCCACACTGGATAGTTATCCTTATCCAACTTCTCTACTTGTTGACCCAAGTCAACCATTAAAGAGTATCAAAGACTTTGAGAGTTACCTTGAATAGTTATAGTCCTTTGCTCTTGCGTTTGTGAAGCTCCTCCTTGTTTTATAGCTCCTCTTTTGCTTTTCTTTATCTCCAGTTCTGTTGATGAAGCTTCAGCACCAAGTTTGCTCTGATACCAACTGTGGAGAATGAGTTCTCCTATGTGCAACGGAAGTGTGTAGTGAACCCTTGTATGTCCAGCACTTGGACGAACTTGAGTTTTACCTTCTCTTCATGCCTTGGATTTGCTTGGAAGAATAATGTAAAGCTCCAAATAGTTTTGTAGTTCTTTCAAACAAAGAACTTTTTTAAACAAAGGCAATACTATTTTGATCTTCCAAAACTAAGATTCTGTTATACCATACTTTCTCTTCCTTAGAGCTTTGAGAAGATAGTGCTCTAAGTTACCACCATTGTATCGTGGTTTTAAGAGAGAAAATTTTTGTATTACTACCTTAAGTCTATGGCCTTGCTGATCAGGCATGCCATGGGCTTTTATGGAATTTAAGATTCCATAAGAGGGATTTTAAGCTTAAGGTATTTTCAAGAAGTTATATTTATTTGGCTTTTAATTACTAAGCCAAACATAAATGAATTAAATGGTGTATAGTGGCCAATTGGCCTCATCACCATTCTTTTTAGAAGCTAATAAAATAAAATCCTACTTAAGCTTAACTTCAGGAATTTAATCTCCCTCTTAACTCAAAAACCCATGTAAAATGTTCCATGTGCATACTAGTGTATGGAAAATGGTTCCACCTTTATTGGAAAAGGTGTTGCATGCATAAGGTAATTTAAAAATTGAACCCCTCATTAAAGCATGCAAAAAGTCCCAATTTGGAACTTTTGTTCATTCAAAGGATGGTGCAAAAGTTTCATGCATCTTTCTTTCTGTGCGTATGAGTTGCCATAATGTATATGTCATAAACCATGACTATATTTATGCATATCAAATCTTTCTTTTCCAAACCCATGTTAACATAATGCATAGTGTGGAACCCTAAGTACCATTTTCTAATGTCCTAGAAATAATGGACTCTATAGTAAATGGAATTACCATCTACTTCAGCATCGAGATTTGATTGGCAATGTCAATTATTCTCAGATTACTCATTATTTCATAAGAGATAATATGTAGTTGAGATTTAAACTAGCTCTATTACCAAGTGACATAAAAGGGATCTTTTGTAGTATATCTGAATCAAGGAATAATTGAAAAAGTCAATTTAAGAATGGTCTTGTCAAATTAAAATTACAACTAAGACTTGGTAAGTTAAAATTTTCATGAGCACCAACACATGCTATGGAAGTCACACTTACAAGTCCAAGAAGTAATAGATCTTACTTGATGAGAAGAAGGTTTTATCTTAAAATTCAAGTTAAAGTTACCTTTACTTAAGTGGAAGTGTAAGTCGGATGGTATGGGACATCTAGGCTTATATTACCACTCGAGTTGATTCGGTGGTATGGGACATCGAATTTAGAGGTAACTCCAAACTTGAACCTGGGGAGATTTGCTCTATATGCTTGGAGAAGAGAAAGCAAAAAAGCTCTAAAAGGTTCTTTTAACTAGGAAGGACAATAAAATATTGAAAATAAACTCTTTCAAATACTTCTGAAAGAGCACAATTTTCAATTTACTCTCAGGTAGTTTTCGAGGACGAAAACTTTTGAGGGGAGAAAGTCCCTAAGAACTTGTATCTTATGCCTTGAAAAGACCAAATAGGGTATTGCAAGGTAAAAGTTAGGCAAGAAATAGATAAAGTTGAAGTACTTCCTCGTATTCTAGTACTACATATATCTTTCATTGCATCTTCCAACTAAATGAAGTTCTCAAAGATTGGGAATTCTCAAAGAATCCCAATGCAAGAGAAGACTTGCATACACCATGAGGATTGTATAAATCCTAACTGGGTTAGGAAAAGTAGTGGGATGAGCTATAAAGCATCATCCTAAAAGTATCTTGATGCTTTCTGAGGATAACATAACATACGTTATGGATTTCAGTAATATAGACCTAAGGAATATGGCTTCTTGTATGAAGCATAATACCTAGATCCCCAAGTAAAACCCATGGGTAGAGCTTTGAACATGAAGGGATCTATTTGAGAAAGACCTAGTCTTATCTCTTATTCTCGCTAAAGAAGAGAAGTAAGCCAAAAGACCCAAGTAGTGCAAAGATCAAGTCAAACTTTAAGTTTGATAAGATGAGTCACACCACATTAAATGGTTAACCAATTGTTTAAATAATATTAGTAGTGGTGTATCTAAGCACCTTACTCCTTGCTCTTATAATTTCGTACCATAGTATGAAGGGCATTTAAAAGGATAGAAAAGGTGAGGAAAGTATAGAGACAAAGTTATGTCGATTGGATGAAGAACCCACCAGTATGGGACAGTGGGTAATGATTCCCATTGAGTACTTTTTCTTGATGGCCAGAAGGAAAAGGGACTCATGATCCAATGGAATACATCAAGAAGATAATGTCTAGGAATGAGTATCTTCTTCAATTATCCTCTCAAAGGGAAGAATAATTCTTCCAACAAAATATGAAAGGATCTATCTCTCATAAAGAGTTAGAAATAAGGAGAGGATCAACTTTTTTGAGTTTGAAGGTAAACTCCAAAGAATGAAGCTCTAAAAGCTTCATCCGAAAGAATGACTTGAAATTGCAGGATCATAAAAATGATCTTAGACCAAGCTTGAAAGAAAGCTAAGAAAGATCATCTTTTTTATACTTGTTAATTCAAGTTAACTCAAGAATAGGAAAGATCTAACTATGTTGTCAACATAGGGCATCTTTAATAGATCTAGAATAAAAGGGGGAGAACTTTGAAAGGATCAAGAAGACCTTTAAGGTTTGAGATCCAACTAAAGATCCGTAAGGATTAAGCAGTGAAGAAATTATTGGAATAATCTATTTCTACTTATGACCTTAAAGATAACACGACCTTTTACACTATGATTTCCCATCTTGGGACGTATTTATAAAGATTATCTTTTTGGAAGAACAAGTAAAATAGGGTTCAATCAGTTGAAGGCTACAATAGTTAAATTAATCCCTATGGATTCTAGTCCCTTAAAGTGGATTCTCAAAACTACGTAAAGTTTTGATCCACTTTTGGTAAGCTATTCAAATTCTCTCCGAGGATAAAGAAAATGTTATATCCTTGTAAAAACTAGATAATCCACCTTTTGGTTAGGTAGGGATTACATAATTAAACTCCCCTCTATTTAGATTTCTTGGAGGTGAATTACAAACAACAAAATCCACCCATTTCACTAAACGAGAGTGATTTGGGCAGGGATTATGTAAGATTCATCTTCCTTTTAGAAGAAGTTGGATTCTAACTTGAGAGATGAATTTGATAAGGAAGCCTTCAGTAGCATTCATCTATTTTGCTAGATCCATGCACTAGTGATGGAAAGAGATAGGCCAAGGTAGGAATTTAGCTGAAATCACTTTGACTCCACCTAATCCACATGTTTGAGCTTTGGAGACCAAGATGACACATGGATTAAACAGAAGAAATTTCAAGGTTTTTGTTCATCATTCTTGATTAAAAAAACTACCATATCTCATTATCCTTGGAGGCTTTAAGTCTCCTACAGAGTTTCAACCATTGCTTTTGGTATAGAAATGACATTGCTTTTCATTTATGCTCTTGTACTCACAAATTGGAAGGAAAAAGTTCTAGATTCCTAGAAGCATCAAATTTTAGGGCTTGGGTTTCTTGAGTTTTAAAAAGATCCAATGGATTCTTCAAATACTTTTCTTTGTTGCTACCAATGAGAATCCATTTCAATTCTCATTTCTATTTGTGCATTCAGGTGACTTTCAATGCTAATAAAACTAATTTTTTCATGGTTAGAGAGTTTTAAGCGTACTTCGTTGGATTTTTCCAAAGAAAACTTTTAGACAAATGGAAACTTGGGGTAACCATTAGCTATCGCTAATTAGAGTATACCCAGACATGTACTCTAGATTAATCTAGTTGGGTTTCATTATTGAGACCAACTAAGATTTAATTCATAGTTTAAATTAGATTGTTGATTAATAACTTAAATCTTGTTATTTAAGTCTTTGTATCATTATCATTCTACCCAAACTTAGGTTCTTCTCAAGATTTCCATATTTTTATTATATGCATGATCATTAGGATAAATAACCATGCATAAAAGTATTGACCAAACATGCACTAAAATCTCATACTATTTTTAGGTCCATGAAAAGAGGACTCTTAAACAATGAATCTTAAGAAATGGTTATATTGCTCATATACAAAGGTCTTCCAAAGAAAGGTTCATTCACATAAAGTAACATCGAAACTTATTCTTGGTACATCTCTTGTACTTCAAACATACTTCAAGGAAGTGCATTTCAAGAAGTTTTCACATGAAGTAAAAGGTTTTTAAACAAGTTAAGAGAAATGAAACAAGTTTTCAATCGAATGTGATATTATTCACTCATATGAATGAATGATGGTATGGGACATCATATTGGAAAACGATATTTATCTTAGTTCAAAACTCTTTCTTGAGTTTGAAGGTAGCTATAAAGTTAAGAATCTTTATGTAGGTATTGTTGCACATTGAATTGTTTGTAATTTTATGTAGGAATAGTTATTTCTTCTTAAAGTTTGTAGATTTCTAGGTGATAAAATTTTTAATTAATCTTACCCTTTCATAGAATCTGTAATTTTTTATAGGTGAAAAAATCTCAATTGCTCAGACTTCCTATATAAGTTTCTATCTAGAAGGCCTACAAGGGTGATTTAGTACATGGTTTTCTCATAATTGGAGAGTCCAAATGATGTGAATTTTTTGACATATTTAGAGTACCACTTGAAGTTTTGTTTTGAAAATTTCCATACCATTTGGTGTTTTTTTAAAGAGAAATTGCAAACATTCTATGAACATTGTGCAAGGAGTTTTCTCAGGTAAGAATTTGCAGGTTTACGAACACTTGAGTGTTTCTCCCAACTGCATGGGTCAAATATAATGAATTTGTACATGTATTCGTATGTGTTTCTGCGATACACATATATGAATTTCATGAAATTTGGGCAAAACATGGGGGCTATAATTCCTTGTTCTCATTTATGGTCCCTCTCATGTGGACTTACCAGCGGAAATCATGTTCTAAAGTAACATAATTTTCTATCAACTTCAACTACAAGTTCATTATCCTTAGCCTACTTTAATTGATCATAGACATACAACGTATGATCTTGACTATCACACCAGACAAACCTTTTACAATCACTTCCTTGTTTCTTAGTATTTCTTTGGAAAACTAGCTAAGAAGCTGACTGAGTAGGATGAAGTGGCTGATAAACTAGTTGAGGAGGAGTAAATTATGGCCGAACAGGCTAAATTGATGGAGCCATATTTTCTTGACCCAATTCACTACTACTAGCCCCATTCTCATGCAAGCTCTATTGAGATATCAAGGTCAACATGTGATCATCCAGCGTGACACGTATCAGTCTTTCATTTCTCTATCATGTATAGTGGTCACACCGGTATATGTTAGGGATACTTCATTGAGCTTTATTAGATTTATCTACTAAGAGTGATGGCACATCTCTCCCTTTCCAGCTCACTCACTCACGAACATTAGGTTTTTTCTTATGTACTGGTCTTTATATATTGCACTTGTTGTGTTCTTGTTTCAAGTCATTCTTGTACATTCCTTTTTATGTAATAGAAGAAAGAGAAGAAGCTCATCTCTTCCTTGCCTCAATCTATGTGGGTGCTTCTCGTTGAGAGTGACAGTGTGTGTGTGAGATCTCTTCCTTATCTCCTTCCTTGTGACATGGTGTCAGAGCCAGCATGGCTGTAGAGAGCTCGTGGAGAAGGTGATGGTGAAGACTACGCAACAAGGCATGGAGAAAATGCAATTCACGAACGACCTCCATTTGCTAGGAAAATCGGCATGAAGGTAGAAGACCAAAAAGTATTCTTGAGAGTTATCCCTTTAGGGTCACTTGTTTTTGTCAGATCAAAGTTTCAGAGCCATCTCCACCTATGTTTCGAGCCCCCAAGGTGGGGCCCACAGAAAAACTAGGTCAATTTCAGAAAGTGTAACTTGCACTATGTTTTAACACTCACATATTCTAGATCCAGAGTTTCAAGTGATTCCATGTACTATTGATACACGAAAACTGTGTTTTTTTGAGATCGAACTGTCACATCATATGTGCGATAGTTTTCAAAGAGAAGTGCTGCTTGTAGTGTTTGGAGTGTTGTGAATTGCTACAGAAATGGCAAACACAGATGGAATGAGTTAGCTTATGAGTGATAAGCTAGACAAGAACAACTTCCATTTTGTGAGATTCAGAATGACAAATTTCTTGATGGGAAAAGGCTACTGGAAGTAAATCCAAAGAGAGAACAAAAATGCTTCGTAGCTACTAGAGAGGAATCCAACTGCGGACCAGTTAAGAGCATATGAGGAATGGAATGAAGAAGCACGAAAGGTAAAGTATTGGCTATTTGTTAGCATACAGGATAGCATGCTTGGGCATATACAAGATGCCAAGACTTCGAAAGAGGCTTGGAACAATTTGGTCACTTTTTATGAGACTAATACAAATGCATGGAAATTGCAACTCAAGAATGAGCTGCATACATTAGAAAAGAAGAGCATGTTAGTAAGTGACCACACTCTGAAAATCAAAAGCATATGTGAGTCACTTGCATCTATTGGCATGAATGTAGATGATGATGATAAGGTGGAAGTGTGCCTTCGTGGTTTACGAGCTACATATAAGTAGTTCAGAACGTCTATACAGACTAGAGAAAAGGTTTCGAATTTTGCTGATTTGGTATCCATGCTGATTATTGAAGGAAAGAATCTTGGTGAGGATTCAAACTCCAACGGAAAGCCTAGTTCTGAGCAGGTATTCTACTCTAGAAGAGAAGAGGTAGAGATAGAGGTTTCGAGAGTGGAAGAGGAAACACTAACCAAGGCCAAGGTCAACAATAGAATCCTGTAGGAGGAAGAGGAGAGTTTCAAGGCAGGGGAGCCAAAGAGGTCACAAAAGATTCCAAAGAAATGATTCAGGTAATGATTGTAAAGCATGCTAGGATTGTGGTAAACTTGGACACTTTGAACGTGATTGCAGGTTGAAGAATCAAAATAACAGAAGGTAGCAAAACAACTATGCATTGACAAGTGCAAATGATTATGAGAAGTTGTTCATGGTTCAACATCACATGATGAATACGATGTCTGTTGGTGTTTCAAAATGGAATGATAATGTCTGGTATGCTGATTCAGGGGCTTCAAATCACATGAACAATCATGCAGAATGGTTTAGTAGTTTGTAGAAATTCCCAGTTCTTGGATATGTTGAAACAGGTGATGATACATTGCATCCTATCGAGCATATAGGAAACATAGCATTGTCTATGAAGGACAGGAAGATAAAACATCTTACTGAGGTGTTGCATGTTCCAAACATAACAAAGAATTTGGTTTCTATTGGACAAATGGTTGACTAATGATTACAAGTCACGTTCAATGCTGATTGGTTATATGTAGAAGAATACAAAGATGGTGGACGATTGATCGCAAAAGGAAAAAAGTGGGTAGGATGTTAACCTTAAATGTGAAAGTTCCTGAAAGGAATGCAACAATGTTTGCAAAAGGTGCACGAGTTATTGCTGATATAGGGATGTGGCACAAACAAATTGGAGATGCAAATCTGCAAATGCTGAAACTCATGTAGTCAAAGGAGATCGTTCATGGACTACCAAATTTCAAGGTTTCAAAGATGCAAAAGGTATGTGGAGCATGTCAATTTGGTAAACAGTCAAGATCATCGTTTCCACATGACAAGCATGTTAGTGAGAATGTGCTAGAAACAGTACATACAGATGTTTGGGGTGCTGCAAAGACCACATCTATGGGTGGTTGTAGGTTTTATGTTACTTTCATTGATGACCATACACGAAAAGTGTGGGTATATTTTATGAAAGAGAAGAGTGATGTATTCACTCACTTCCGCAATTTTAAGGCTATTGTGGAAAAGGATATAGGGAAGTATATTCAAACATAAAGATCTAAAGGAGGAGGTGAATACATGTCAAATGAGCTCAACAATTTTCTTAAAAGTCATGGAATTCGACATCAATTTTCATGCACGTACACACCACAACAGAACGGTGCTGTTGAACGCAAAAATAGACGTATTGCAAAAATAACAAGAGCCTTGATGGCTAAAAAGAATATGCCTCATTGTTGTTGGGCATAAGTTGTGCATACCACTATATACATTATGAACAAAACTCCAACTACTGTTGTACATCAGGTTTCACTTGAAGACAAGTTCAGAGGTAAAAAGCCAAACTTATCACATATGAACATTTTTGGTTGTATTTCATATGTACATGTTCTAGATGAGTTGAGGACAAAGCTTGATCCAAAAGAAGAAAAATGTGTCTTCATTGGATACTCCCTTGAGCAAAAGGGATATAAATGTTATAACCCACTCACACGATAGGTGAAGGTGAGCAGGTATGTGGTATTTGATGAAATGTCAAGCTTCTATGCAAATGCCAAAGAAGGAGTGAGTCTTGAAACAAATAACAAAGAAATGCTGAAAAATTAAGTGCACAATCTCAAGTTTTGAGTGGATCGGATGCATCACCATGCAATAGTTCCAACTCAAATCCATGGAGTGGAAGATTACGTAGAAATTTCTGTCTAGGAAATTCATCAAATACATCTAAGAAAGGTAAAGAGAAGCTTTCTGCTAGTCATAAAACATGTGCAATTTTTGAAGACATTGATGGAGATTCAAGCGGCTTAGAAAAGAGTCTTGATAAGGAACTTGGATTGCCCTTTGTGAAGACTCCAGGAGCAAGAAAGGCATATGTAGATGATACAAGGAGAGGTGACCAAGGACCAAGAAGATCTGGGAGGATGCAGAATTAAAAGCAACGATTGACATATGATAGTTACATTGCTCGTCATTGTGCCTACATGACAAAGGTAATACAAGATGCTGAACCTTCTTGCTTTGAAGATGCAATTGGAAATGTAGATTGGGAAGAAGCTATGGATGAGGATATGGCTGCACTTTATGGGAATCATACATGGAAGCTGGTTCCATTTTGGCAAGGAAAGAAACCCATAGGCTGCAAATGGATTTACAAGGTAAAGCATAATGCTAATGGTAGCATAAGTAGGTATAAAGCATGATTGGTAGCTAAAGCATATGCGCATACATATGGTATTGATTATGAGGAAACATTCAGCCCTGTAGCTAAAATGTCTACGGTTAGAACACTTGTTGCATTAGCAACAACAAAAGGATGGACTTTCCATCAGATGGATGTGAAGAATGCTTTTCTACATGGTGAGTTACAGGAAGAAGTATGAATGACCTGAATAAGCTATTTGAGACACTGAAAGTAAATGCCAAGAGCTTTCCAACAAGACAAAAATCACGCAATTTGGATATGTTTTGGTCGCGAAACTGAACCCACCAAAATAGACTACCTATCTACACAGGTATACTAAAAAACTAGACTTCACTCTTTCACTGATATCTCACAAACTACATAATCTTTCAAAGACATATTTGATATGAAGAAAGTAAACAAGCTAAGCTTTCCAATGAATGTTTAAACGCACGAAATGGTTACATATGCACGGAGATATGAGCTCTGCAACAGAGTTGTGTACAAAGTGACGTGCGGCTGAAAGGAGTCTAAGGGAAAGCGAAAATGACAAAATGGCTAGATCCGACTACTGGGAGCTCTTGCCTCTTTCTCTCCTTGTTTTGAATGTGCTCCCACTTCACTTTTATAACCAATGAGCATGTGAAGAAGTTTGTGCCTCCTTCTTAACTCACCACTTTCTCCACTACATGCTACTAACTACAAGGCAAGATATTGTATCTCTTACTCATCATGAATTTTGACTATACTTTTTCTTTTATTATTTTTTCCTTTTTTCCTCCACTTTTCCTTTATCTTTATATTTGCTAAATTTATCCAAGCATGGATCATATGAAAAAGAGCTTGTACATTTATCTTCAACACTCCCCCTCAAGCTCATTTGGGAGTTATCTTCAACCATGTCCTTCAAATTTATCACATCCTTGAGACCTTTGAGTTTAGAAGCATCCAAGAACTTTGTAAATATGTCTGCAACGTGGTCTTTGATTCTGATGAACTTTATCTCCACATCTTTGCTCAGCACCTTCTCCCTTACATAATGGTAGTGGACCTCTATGTGCTTGCTCCTTGCATGAAACATAGGATTGCTTGCCAAGTAGATACTTGACATGTTATCACCATATATAGGGATGGTTCCAACTTGCACTCCAAGATCAGCCAAAAGATTTTTAATCCACATTGCTTCACATGTGGCAAATGCTAATCCTCTGTATTCAACCTCCGTAGATGAAAGTGCAACAGTAGGTTGTTTCTTTGAGCTCCACGTGATAGGTTTGCTTCCTATCATGAACACATAACCTGAGGTTGATCTTCTATCTTCCTTTGAGCATGCCCAATCAGCATCACTAAAGCCTTTGACCTGCAGTTCTTCATCAAACTTGTAAAACAAAGCATGATTAACTGTATGCTTTATGTATCTCAACTCTCTCTTTGCTGAATTTAAGTGTTCACTTGTCGGGGCTTGCATAAACTGAGAAAGTACACCAACAAAATAAGACAAATCAGGTCTTGTAATGTTTGCATAGATGAATGATCCTACAATGCTTTTGTATGTCGTTACATCTTCCAATGGTTCTCCATCATTTGAACAAATCTTTGTATTTGTGTCCATGGGTTGAGTGAGTGCTTTGCATTCACTCATTCCAAATCTGAAAAGAACATCCAACAAGTACTTCCTTTGCATCAAGTAGATGCCACTCTTTCCATAGACAACTTCAATTCCTAAAAAATATTTCAGCTCTCCAAGATCTGAAATTTTCAACTCCTTACCAAGCTTCCTTTTGATATCTTTAATCCCTGTAACATCATTTCCTGTTATGATGAGGTCATCTACATATATGCAAATATATACCTCTCTATTTTCTTCCTTCTTCATGTACAACGAAGGATCTGCACTACTTGGGTTGTATCCACACTTAATTAGATACTCTACCAATCTCTGATTCCATGCTTTTGGTGCCTGCTTCAAGCCATAAAGTGCCTTCTTCAACCTGCAAACAAAATCTGGATGGTTTTCATCTTCAAATCCAACCGGTTGACTCATGTATACCTCTTCTTGTAGTTCTCCATTGAGAAAAGCATTTTTGATGTCAAGTTGATATAATGGCCATCTCCTTGAAGCACCAATTGCTATTAAGGTTCTAATACTTCCCATCTTTGCAACGGGGCTGAAAACTTCATCATAATCTATGCCTTGTGTTTGTTTAAATCCTTTAGCAACTAATCTAGCTTTATATCTAGTTAGTGAACCATCAACATTCCTCTTTACTTTAAACACCCATTTGTTTGGAACAATCTTCATACCTTCTTTCTTTGGCACTAGCTCCCATGTGTGATTATCTTTGAGAGCTTTGATCTCCTCTTTCATAGCTTGCTTCCATTCCTTTTGTGTGCAAGCTTCTTCATATGTCTCAGGCTCTTTGTCTTTGATAACCTGCATCATGTATGCAAAATGTGTCGCCATAAAACTATCATAACTCAACCTTTGAGTTGGATACCTTGTCCTTGAAGATCTTCTTTCATTGCCTTTAGAAAGTTGCTTCTTTAACCTATTTAGTTTTACCATCGGAGTGATTACCTCTTCATATTCTTCTTCACTTGCATCTACCTCACTGTTTGGAGTAGCACTTGTTTCTTCGGCTCTACTATGAGCTGAATTTGGAGACAAAGAATGACTCCCCCTCCATGTTGAACATTCTTCATTTGATGTACATGCCTCTGGACCTGAAGCCTTTGTGCTTGATTGTTGAACTTATCTTTGATTTGTTCCTGCATAATCATCACAATCTTCTTCAAGAATCTTTTCCTTTCCTTTATCTTCATACCATGGTCTTAGTTCATCAAAGACCACATCTCGCGAGACTCTTAATTCCTTTATTCTAGGGTTGTAACACTTGTATCCTTTTTGCTCCGTTGAGTAGCCAATGAAAATGCATTTTTCTGACCTTGGTTCCATCTTTGTTCTAACTTCTTGTGGAATGTGAACAAAGCAAACACATCCACACTTTGAGGTGTGTAAGATCAGGTTTCTTACCGGAATATACCTCTTCAGGAGTCAAGTGATGTATTCTCGATGTTGTGCACGTGTTCATCAAGTAAATGGCGGTTGTGGTAGCTTCAGCCCAATAGTACAATGGTACCTTCATCTCGTTGAGCATGCATCTTGCAATTTCAGCAATTTGCCTATTTTTCCTCTCAGCTACTCCATTTTGTTGTGGTGTGTACCTACAAGTGAATTGCCTTTTGATTCCATTCTCTTGTAGAAAATCTGAAATTCTTTGGAGAAGTATTCTCCTCCACGATCGGACCTTAAGGTTTTGATAGACCATTTGCCTATTTTTCCTCTCAACTACTCCATTTTGTTGTGGTGTGTACCTACAAGTGAATTGCCTTTTGATTCCATTCTCTTGTAGAAAATCTGAAATTCTTTGGAGAAGTATTCTCCTCCACCATCGGACCTTAAGGTTTTGATAGACCTTCCTGTTTCCTTTTCAACTTCAACTTTGAATCTTTTGAATATAGAAAACACCTCAGATTTTTGCTTCATACAAAACAGCCATACCTTTCTTGAGTGATCATCAATGAAGGTGACAAAAAATCTATTACCAGCCATTGATGCCTCTTGGGTTGGTCCCCATACATCCGTATGTATCAAGTCCAAGAAATTTGGAGCCACATAATTGCTCCTCTTGAATGGATGCCTCATTTGCTTTCCTAGTTGACAAGCTTCACATAACTCAAGTAGTCCAATACTATTAAATTTTGGAAGACCTCTTACCACTTCATGTTTGCTCATGTCCTTTAGCTTTGGAATGTTGATGTGTCCTATTCTTTTGTGCCATAAGTCCAGCTCTGAAATCTTCTTGTTCCCACATTGAATGTACATGACCTTTCCATGCGGGTGTTGGACGTCCAAAGTGAACATCCTTCCTTCTCTTCTGCCTCGAGCAATGACCTTGAAGCCTTCCTTTGGATTCTTTATGAAGCACCCATTCTCATTGAATATGACATGATAACCCTTCTCTACCATTTGTCCTACTGAAATCAAGTTCTTTGAAATTGTAGGAACATGAAGAACATTAGATAGTACCTTTGCTCTACTGGTATCTCCAAGCCTTATATCTCCAATATGTTCAATCATGTGTTGAGTATCATCACCTGTTTCAACACATCCTTTTCCACTTCGTACCTATAGATTAGTGAACAAACTTCCTTGGCATGACATATGGTTACTACAACCTGAATCAATGTACCATTTTTTGTCATCTTCACAAGAGCTTCTATACTCATGTCTCATTGCAAGTAGTGTGTCCTTGCTTCCTTCACTTGAGGTGCTTGCATAGTTGCTTTGGTTCCTTTGATTGCCCCCATTTGGTCTTCCATTCTTCAGCCAACAATCACTAGCATAATGTCCTACTTTACCACAATGATAGCATTGTATACCTTTATGAGAATTGTAGGAGCTTTGACCTCTTCCTCTACTTCTACGTCGACCTCTTCCTTGTGCGTTGGCATTTGATGCATCCTTGTTGTCTTCCGAATTGTTTTTATTGTAGTTGGAGTGGTTGTGACCTCTTCATTTTCCTCTTGAGCCTCCTCTTGAGTTTCTTCCTTTACCTCGACCTGCATATAAACATTTGGTTGCGGCTATCCTTTCCTTTGGGACCACCGAAGCTAAGCTCTTCTGTGACAAGATGAGGGATTAGTTGTTCAAAACCTGGATATGCATCTTTCAAGTTAATGGAAGTTATAAAAGGCTTCCATCTTTCATCTTCTCTCAAGCCATTGAGAGTATAACACACAAGATCTTCGTCTTCAACCGTTGTGCCAATAGAAGCTAAAGCATCACTTAGCTCCTTAATCTTCAAAGTATATTCAGCTATGGATTGACTCGAACTTTTCTTGATTGTGTTCAACTCATTCTTGAGTTGAAGTTTCCTAGCTTTGGTATTTGTTGAATACATCCTTTCAAGAGCTTCCCAAGCATCCTTAGCTTTCTCTAGATATTGAATATGACCTACCATGGCATTAGTAATGACTTGCGAAATGAGGAACATGACTCTCCTATTCCTCTCTTCCCATTCTTTTGCTTGCCTCCTTTGGACTTCGGTGGCCATAGCTTGATTGATTTGAGGTTGAGCATCATCGCCGCTCACAATACCCCATAAGCCTTTGCCCATTAGGTAGTTGGTCATTCTAAACCTCCACACTGGATAGTTATCCTTATCCAACTTCTCTACTTGTTGACCCAAGTCAACCATTAAAGAGTATCAAAGACTTTGAGAGTTACCTTGAATAGTTATAGTCCTTTGCTCTTGCGTTTGTGAAGCTCCTCCTTGTTTTATAGCTCCTCTTTTGCTTTTCTTTATCTCCAGCTCTGTTGATGAAGCTTCAGCACCAAGTTTGCTCTGATACCAACTGTGGAGAATGAGTTCTCCTATGTGCAACGGAAGTGTGTAGTGAACCCTTGTATGTCCAACACTTGGACGAACTTGAGTTTTACCTTCTCTTCATGCCTTGGACTTGCTTGGAAGAATAATGTAAAGCTCCAAATAGTTTTGTAGTTCTTTCAAACAAAGAAATTTTTTGAACAAAGGCAATACTATTTTGATCTTCCAAAACTAAGATTCTGTTATACCATATTTTCTCTTCCTTAGAGCTTTGAGAAGATAGTGCTCTAAGTTACCACCATTGTATCGTGGTTTTAAGAGAGAAAATTTTTGTATTACTACCTTAAGTCTATGGCCTTGCTGATCAGGCATGCCATGGGCTTTTATGGAATTTAAAATTCCATAAGAGGGATTTTAAGCTTAAGGTATTTTCAAGAAGTTATATTTATTTGGCTTTTAATTACTAAGCCAAACATAAATGAATTAAATGGTGTATAGTGGCCAATTGGCCTCATCACCATTCTTTTTAGAAGCTAATAAAATAAAATCCTACTTAAGCTTAACTTCAAGAATTTAATCTCCCTCTTAACTCAAAAACCCATGTAAAATGTTCCATGTGCATACTAGTGTATGGAAAATGGTTCCACCTTTATTGGAAAAGGTGTTGCATGCATAAGGTAATTCAAAAACTGAACCCCTCATTAAAGCATGCAAAAAGTCCCAATTTGGAACTTTTGTTCATTCAAAGGATGGTGCAAAAGTTTCATGCATCTTTCTTTCTGTGCATATGAGTTGCCATAATGTATATGTCATAAACCATGACTATATTTATGCATATCAAATCTTTCTTTTCCAAACCCATGTTAACATAATGCATAGTGCGGAACCCTAAGTACCATTTTCTAATGTCCTAGAAATAATGGACTCTATAGTAAATGGAATTACCATCTACTTCAGCATCGAGATTTGATTGGCAATGTCAATTATTCTCAGATTACGCATTATGTCATAAGAGATAATATGTAGTTGAGATTTAAACTAGCTCTATTACCAAGTGACATAAAAGGGATCTTTTGTAGTATATCTGAATCAAGGAATAATTGAAAAAGTCAATTTAAGAATGGTCTTGTCAAATTAAAATTACAACTAAGACTTGGTAAGTTAAAATTTTCATGAGCACCAACACATGCTATGGAAGTCACACTTACAAGTCCAAGAAGTAATAGATCTTACTTGATGAGAAGAAGGTTTTATCTTAAAATTCAAGTTAAAGTTACCTTTACTTAAGTGGAAGTGTAAGTCGGATGGTATGGGAAATCTAGGCTTATATTACCACTGGAGTTGATTCGGTGGTATGGGACATCGAATTTAGAGGTAACTCCAAACTTGAACCTGGGGAGATTTGCTCTATATGCTTGGAGAAGAGAAAGCAAAAAAGCTCTAAAAGGTTCTTTTAACTAGGAAGGACAATAAAATATTGAAAATAAACTCTTTCAAATACTTTTGAAAGAGCACAATTTTCAATTTACTCTCAGGTAGTTTTCGAGGACGAAAACTTTTAAGGAGGGGAGAAAGTCCCTAAGAACTTGTATCTTATGCCTTGAAAAGACCAAATAGGGTATTGCAAGGTAAAAGATAGGCAAGAAATAGATAAAGTTGAAGTACTTCCTCGTATTCTAGTACTACATATATCTTTCATTGCATCTTCCAACTAAATGAAGTTCTCAAAGATTGGGAATTCTCAAAGAATCCCAATGCAAGAGAAGACTTGCATACACCATGAGGATTGTATAAATCCTAAGTGCGTTAGGAAAAGTAGTGGGATGAGCTATAAAGCATCATCCTAAAAGTATCTTGATGCTTTATGAGGATAACATAACATACGTTATGGATTTCAGTAATATAGACCTAAGGAATATGGCTTCTGAAGCATAATACCTAGATCCCCAAGTAAAACCCATGGGTAGAGCTTTGAACATGAAGGGATCTATTTGAGAAAGACCTAGTCTTATCTCTTATTCTCGCTAAAGAAGAGAAGTAAGCCAAAAGACCCAAGTAGGGCAAAGATCAAGTCAAACTTTAAGTTTGATAAGATGAGTCACACCACATTAAATGGTTAACCAATTGTTTAAATAATATTAGTAGTGGTGTATCTAAGCACCTTAGTCCTTGCTCTTATAATTTCGTACCATAGTATGAAGGGCATTTAAAAGGATAGAAAAGGTGAGGAAAGTATAGAGAAAAATATATGTCGATTGGATGAAGAACCCACCAGTATGGGACAGTGGGTAATGATTCCCATTGAGTACTTTTTCTTGATGGCCAGAAGGAAAAGGGACTCATGATCCAATGGAATACATCAAGAAGATAATGTCTAGGAATGAGTATCTTCTTCAATTATCCTCTCAAAGGGAAGAATAATTCTTCCAACAAAATATGAAAGGATCTATCTCTCATAAAGAGTTAGAAATAAGGAGAGGATCAACTTTTTTGAGTTTGAAGGTAAACTCCAAAGAATGAAGCTCTAAAAGCTTCATCCGAAAGAATGACTTGAAATTTCAGGATCATAAAAATGATCTTAGACCAAGCTTGAAAGAAAGCTAAGAAAGATCATCTTTTTTATACTTGTTAATTCAAGTTAACTCAAGAATAGGAAAGATCTAATTATGCTGTCAACATAGGGCATCTTTAATAGATCTAGAATAAAAGGGGGAGAACTTTGAAAGGATCAAGAAGACCTTTAAGGTTTGAGATCCAACTAAAGATCCGTAAGGATTAAGCAGTGAAGAAATTATTGGAATAATCTATTTCTACTTATGACCTTAAAGATAACACGACCTTTTACACTATGATTTCCCATCTTGGGACGTATTTATAAAGATTATCTTTTTGGAAGAACAAGTAAAATAGGGTTCAATCAGTTGAAGTCTACAATAGTTAAATTAATCCCTATGGATTCTAGTCCCTTAAAGTGGATTCTCAAAACTACGTAAAGTTTTGATCCACTTTTGGTAAGCTATTCAAATTCTCTCCGAGGATAAAGAAAATGTTATATCCTTGTAAAAACTAGATAATCCACCTTTTGGTTAGGTAGGGATTACATAATAAAATTCCCCTCTATTTAGATTTCTTGGAGGTGAATTACAAACAACAAAATCCACCCATTTCACTAAACGAGAGTGATTTGGGCAGGGATTATGTAAGATTCATCTTCCTTTTAGAAGAAGTTGGATTCTAACTTGAGAGATGAATTTGATAAGGAAGCCTTCAGTAGCATTCATCTATTTTGCTAGATCCATGCACTAGTGATGCAAAGAGATGGGCCAAGGTAGGAATTTAGCTGAAATCACTTTGACTCCACCTAATCCACATGTTTGAGCTTTGGAGACCAAGATGACACATGGATTAAACAGAAGAAATTTCAAGGTTTTTGTTCATCATTCTTGATAAAAAAACTACCATATCTCATTATCCTTGGAGGCTTTAAGTCTCCTACAGAGGCAAATTAGAGAGATGAAGGCCATGATCTTTGAGATTGATCATGGTGCACAGGGGAATATCCCAAGGTATATCTCTCCACTCATTTTCGAGTAAGGAAATGCTTTTAAGGGGGGGAGAATGTTGTATAATTACATGGGTCTAAGGGTTAGAACCCTTGGTTTTCTAGGTATGAAACCCTTTGGATTTATGGTTTATTTATCCCTTTTAGATGGGTCTTGAACCTTAGGGTTAATTCTCTAAGGTTGACTACCTTAGGCTTGATTGGAAGCTTCTTCTAGCCACTTGGTTTGTACATGAGAGCATGGAGAGTCTTCTTTTAGAAGCCATGTGATTTCATGTGATTTCCTAAGCTTGAAAACCATGTGAACACCTTAGGGACCCATGTGATGGAAGGTACACATGTCCCGTTGAGAGGGACTTACCCCCTTGGACTTGGACCTATATATTGGAGGGGTTGGTTGGGCGGAAACACATCTCTCTTCCTAGTGTGTAGCCTTGCTAGTTGGTCTTCTTAGTTTGTGTGGAAGCTTTGGAGCTCTCACACAACAACGACCCATTTCCAACTCCTACAACAAATATACAGAACGTTAGATGAATACACATGGCATGCTTAACACAAACAAATTCAATACAACAAATGATACTTACAAATTCATGATAATAGTATTATATCTTCCACTGCCCAAATGTGATGGTTCGATCGTATCTAGATGTGTGGTTGCGACATCTCACTACTGGCAATATCGATCATGAGTATGCTATTGATTATCGCGAATCATATCCCAATCCTCAGCATCTAACCATACAGTCTTTCCTAAGTCTGCTTTGAAAGCATCACAAGCCTCAGATTATCAATGGGACATATGTTCACGTGTGGTGTGCTGAATCCACTTTGAGTTGAGAAGAGGATGCCCATGTGGTGGTCGGAACTACTGATAGATCGTCTCTATGATATATTTTTTACAATCTTTATCTTGCTCACTCCATTTCAACATGATAGAGTGTCCATCTTGTATGGATGAAAGTTGTCATATGCACTGACGCATGGCCTTTCTGACCGCATCCATCACGGAAGCTGCATCACAAATGCTATATACCTTGGATTCATCATATTCATGAGCACCCCAAGGTGTATGTGGTGTTCCACATGGTGTACCATGTGGCGTACCTACATCTGAGGTACTCGCTCTAGGA
>CM035413.1:165268305-165308305 GCA_020310875.1 Ceratopteris richardii | reverse complement strand
GGAGAGGTAATAGAAGAAGAGAAAATTGTAAGTCAGGTCATAAATGGCTCAAAGGAAGATGAAAAGTGGGAAGCATTCACCACATCTATGGATCTATACATGGATATGCATGTAGTAGATTTCAATACACTCATAGGACAACTGCTTACTCAAGAGGCTGAGCTTATCAAGAATGGAGAAGGCTCCAAAGGTAATCAATCTTATGCTTTGTATACTGATAAAAGAAAGTCCAAAGAGAACAAAGGAAGAGGAAAGAAAGTGGATGATGAAGAAGGTACACATCAAGCTAAGTATGTAGGTAGAGGAAGACATGGTAGAGGTAGAGGGAGAGGAGGAAGACAAGCCAAGGGGAGATCCCAAGTCTCTAATCCCTGTTCAATTTGTGGATTAACTAATCATATAACTAAAAATTGCTTTAGGAATTCTAGGAATCAAAGAGGCAGAGGCTACAATAGAGGAAGTTATGGCTACTCTAGAGGAAGGACCAACAACTTCAATGGCTACTACAACAATAAAAACCATCCAAACTATCAAGGAAGCAATAGAGGAAGAAGAGACTTTAATAACTACATAGAAGAATCAAATCAATAGGACTCATTGCTAATCATGAACATGGGATTGCCTCAAGGTTAATCTGATGAGCATGTTTTCTACATAGATTTAGGGTTTTCCAATCATGTGGCAGGAAATGTGGCTCTCCTATCAGATTTAGAAGATCCAAGGAACAAGCATGAAGTGCAAACACGTGATGATACAAGAAATCTAGTGGAGAAGTTAGGAAATTTAAAAGCACCTGATGGAAACATCAACCTGCTTAGCAACGTACTCTATGTCCCTACCATCACAAAGAAATTGATAACTGTAGGACAGATTGTGGAGAAAGGCCGACAAGTTAGGTTCACAAAAGCAAGAGAGTTTGTTGAAGATCGAAGTCACGGATTCAAAAGAATTGCAAAAGGTGAAACGATAGGTATATTTTTCACATTTGAATTACAAGACACTAGGAACATTGGTCTCTTTAATTATGGTAGTCATACACTCACAGAATTAGAAATATGGCACAAAAGGTTAGCACATATTGGTGAAAGATCATTAAAGCAAACTTGCAGGGACCGAAGTGTACTTGGAATCCCTAATTTCTCAAAGCAACACAAGATTTAAAGTGTAGTGCATGTCAATTTGGAAAGTCTCAGAGGTTACCATTCATTTAGAAAGGATATATGCATGGAGATCTCTTGGATTTGGTTCATAGAGATGTATGGGTACCTAGCAAGGATGCTTCAATATCTGGATCAAGGTATTACGTATCCTTCATTGATGATTGCAGTAGATGGACTATACTATACTTTATAAAACACAAGGACAAAGCCTTTTCATGCTTTAAAACATAATTAGCTCTTGTGGAGAATCAAACAAGTAAAACATTAAAAAGGATAACATCAAATGGAGGGGGAGAGTACTTGTCCCATGAATTTGGCTCTGTTCTTCAAGAGATGGGGATTAAAAAAGAGATTAATACGAGGTACACTTGTGAGAAAAATGGAGAGTTGCAGAGAGAAGGAATAGGACATTGTCGAAGCCGCAAGGTCTATGCTAAATGAAAAACACTTACCTAATTGTTTATGGGCTGAGGTTGTATCAACAACCACTTATTTGATTAATAGGTTACCTTCAAACTCACCTGATGGCATGACACCATATGAGGCTTGGAATGGAAGAAGACTGAGCTTGGATCGTTGTAAGATTTTTGGATGTATTGCTTATGCTCATGTTCCTTCATAGGTTAGAGGGAACATGGATCCAAAAGAAGAAATGTGTGTATTCATTGGATATGACAACCAAAAAGGCTATAGATTGTACAATCCAACAACCAAAGGATTCTTGGTGAGTATTGATGTAGTGTTTGATGAGAATAATTCTTGGTATCAAGATTCATGCAAGAAGATCAACTTACCATATGATCTTGAAGAAGACTTTCCAAAACTTGTCAAGGGCAAACTTCCTAAAATTTAAGAGCAAGATACCTCAAAAGACAATGAAGCAATTCAAATTGAAAAACCCAAAATGTGGAAGTCGAAAGGTAAAGCTACAATGCAGGAACTTGGACAAGAGGCAAAATCATCACATCACGGCCTAAGGAGGTCCATGAGGGAGAAAAGAAAACCAGAGAGGTATGGGTTTTATACTTCACTATTTACTAAACAGTCAATCTATCTAGCATAGGACATAAATCAAGAGGAACCCTCAACATTTGAGGAAGCAAAGAAGAAATTAGAATCGAGCCATGCAATGGAAGAAGAAATTGAAGCTCTTGAGGAAAATAATACTTGGGAATTAGTTCCCAAGTCTTCATCAATGAAAGTGATAGGTTCAAGATAGATTTACAAATTGAAGAAGAACTGAGATGGCTCCATTAACAGGTATAAGGTAAGGCTTGTGGCAAAAGGCTTTGCACAAACTCTAGGGAATTGACTATGAGGAGACTTTCTCTCCTGTGGCAAAGATGCCTACAATTAGAGTCCTGCTTGACATTGCTTCTTCCAAGAATTGGAAGATACTTCAATTGGATATAAAAAATGCATTTCTTAAAGGATGGATAACAGAAGAGGTGTATATGGCACAACCACCTAGTTTTGAGAACTAAGTACATCCTGATTATGTGTGAAAACTTAATAAAACTCTTGGAATCACAGGCTTGTTTCATTCTTAGAGGACAAAGGATTTCAACCTAGCAAGGCAGATCCATCACTCTTTATAAAAAAGAGTAATTCTAACATCTATTTGTGTGTGTATGTGGATGATATTATACTAATAGGAAATGATGCAGATGGCATAAAGAAGGTCAAGGACAAGATGAAAGAAGAGTTCAAGATAACTGACATAGGATCACTTACATACTTCCTAGGATTGGAAGTGGTATACAAAGATCATGGTCTATTCATTACTCAAATGAACTATATTAAAGACTTTTTGACAAAGTTCAAGATTGTAGGATTGCAGGTACTCAAATGGAGCTTAATCATAAATTGAGTTCACATGAAGGTGAACTCATAGAAGATGTGACAGGTTATCAAAGTGTTGTGGGTAGTTTGACCTATGCCACATTGGCAAGAGTAGATATATGTTATAGTGTGAGTGTGCTAAGTCAATTTATGCATACACCTAGGAAACCGCACATGGAAGCTACCAAGAAGATACTCAGATATCTCAAAGGGACCATGAATGAAGGGTTATACTACCCTTATGTTTTTTATTTAAGTATAAAGTTGTTCTCTAATGGAGATTGGGTTGGCTCCAAGGAAGACAGAAGGAGTACCTCAGGATATCTACCTTTGCAGGATCAAAACTTGTCTCATGGTCATCCAAGAAGCAACCCACAGTTGTTCTCTCCACTTTTTCATGCAAGGACTAGACATATTGAATTACACTACCACTATTTAAGAGAGAAGCTTGTGAGCAAGGAAATTTAGCTTTCTTCTGTGTCAACCCATCAACAATGTGCGCACATTTTAACCAAGGCATTAGATGGAACAAAACTTAGTAAATTAAAACGTATGATTGGTTTGTAGGTAACCTTGGACGATTGAAGACTTCAAGCTTACTTGAATTGAGGGGGAGATGGTGGAATAAGTTCATTACAAGTCAAAGTGTTGTTCTGAGTCTTCAAATGACCTAGAAACTTGAATCAAATGATAAAGGTTTGAAGAGTCCACTTGTGATTTCACTCTTGTAACCTTTGAGTTTTTACTTGATGTAAACGTGAAAGAATCTAAAGTGGTTGAATCCACTTGATGAGTAGGAAAATAACTCCATGACTTCATGATTGAATTAGTTGGAGAATCAATCACTAAAAGTTAGGAGATTTGTTTTAGGTGAGCAAGATTCAAATTCAAATCTTGGATCCGATCATCACTATATATACACATCAATTAGTCATGGGGTTAACAACACCATTAGCTGAACTTCATGACATATCAGAGTGTGATCTCAAGCCACGCACATGTACCAATAAGTCCGTTGTACTTTGCGCTCAATATAGATTTATTTTCATGATCATTTGTGACCATGTCTTTATGACTATATGAGTGTATTGTTCACTCTCATACTTCTTAGTTTTTTTAGTCACATTCTAGAGATGGTTTCTCTCAGAATGGTGCATCATTTTCACTGATTTAACTTGGTAAAGTTAGCTCTCTAGTCTATTCTATAGTGGCAAAGTTTCATTGCATTTGGAGTTCAAAATCATGAGATATATTCATTTGAAGTCACTCGTATCTATGCAACTTCTACCTCTTGAAAAGTTGGGATCACATACCTGACTTGCTAAACTTATTTCTCTTAGTATGGTCAATCATTTTTTATGAAATAAGTTCCAATAGTTTGCATTGCTTCCTAATTAGATTCATTTAAAATCTCTCTAGTGAATTGTAATCAGAGAATGAGCACTGAGTGAAATACTCAAGCATTCATGAACAAATTAGATAATTTCATCATGTTGACTATTGGTCAAACTAGCTTGTTTTGATTGAACTTTTTGAGAACGACCTTACAAGATACATTGGGTGTATAATAAATCCTTTGGCAAGCACCACTTCATCTTTACCAGATACAAATCAATCTCTTCACAAGACCAACACATATTAATTCGAATATTTATAAAAACTTACATCATACAAAGCACACAAACACACATTCTAATAAATATATTATATTTCTTATAAGTATACATATTCTCATATAGCATAAATGCACACTTACTTAAGCACACATAGGTATAAAGTCACATTCTTATACATTCAAGTAAAGTTTGCCTTTATAATAAGTGAATATATAAGGTATCGTGCTTACCCATAAGGTTTCATATGGAAAGAGAGAGAGAGAGAGAGAGAGAGAGAGAGAGAGAGAGAGAGGGAGAGACAATAAGAGATAGATTAGAAAAGAGAGAGATCCAAAAAGATCTCGTAATCGCACCACAGATCTAAACGTTGGAGATCTCTTCGATCAAATGCATGTGAATGATGATCGAAGAGCGGTTTAACGTTTTTGATTTTTTGCAAACATCACATAAGCGATAAAAAACTCTCGTGCCCTGATACGCAGTTGTGTTGTATAAGCGATGCCTTAGCATCGTATAAGTGACATTGAGAACTATCGCATAAGCGATGCTCGTGCCTATATTATAAGCGACACTTACGGCCAAGTCATATAAGTGAGGCAAAATCATCGACGCTAATGTTTACGTCGCTCTTAGCATTGGTAACAACATCGGAAATAACATCAAGATTAACATCGTCTAGATGACGGTACGCGCTCAACGGCCACTCCGATGAAATGGTCGATCATGAAATGATGCAAATGCATCGCGTTAAGCATTGCTATGCCCCCTTTATTCTTGTAGTGTGAGGGCATTTTCTAAAGGCAAAGAAAATGGCCCTCTGTATACTTATTAAGGTTTTCATACTCAAAACCCAAACGAAAAGAGGTAGATGCAAATAACCTCTTCCAATATTTACAAAACTGAGATATACAAAAAATATGTAGTAAAATCCATGCATTTACTATGATGGAATATTTACCATCAAGTCACAGTAGAATTCTCCCTCCCTAAGTACTAGAAATTATTATAATAGAAAAAATTTAGGTCTTTACCCTTCATCCATATCACGAGCTTGCTAACGGAAAGAAATTCATCCATAGGACGAGCAATATGACGAGACAATTATGCTCAATGTGAAGATGACTATAAGGAGGAGAAGACAACAAAAAAAAAACACGACAAATCCAGAAATGAATATGAGAACACTCCATAAATGTATCTTTCAAAAATAACATATGTATAATGAAATGAAGACACAAAAGTCCACCACTTCAGAAATATATCTTTGAAAATGCTCCGCACAAATTTCATGGCTTCACAGCTAATTCATAACTAGACCACAAATATCTCTTGAAATCGAAAGCACATGGAGCTTTCTTAACAGAACGCTTAAAACGAAAACATCTCAAGATTATGAGTCATTACGCTTTTACAAGCATCTAGTAATTTGCGACATTGAATGCATCTGAAGATTATGATCCATTACACTTTTACAAGCAAGTCGGGATTCCCATCAATAGGGTAATGCACGCTTGGCTTCTCCTCATAATTGGGCCCATACAAAATGTGCATACAACCATGAGGGGTAGACATTGATCATATACTAACATGGTCAAGGACCCTAGAAAAGTCAAGGGCTAGAGCTTGGGGGGAGCCAAGGATTTAGCACGTCTTCAAGGTTATCCATATCCTCATAGTGGCCATATGAGGGCGTGTATGGACCTTGGGGAAGATTCTTGATGTGCAGATGGGCAAGGGCTATTTAAGGCTAGGAGAAGAGTGGTAGGTAGCTGATTGTGATCTTTCATTTGGTAAAAACGCTTCTGAGAGAGTGAGGGAAAGATGAAGCTTTGGGGAGAAAGTGTGTTGAGAAGGCAACACTTCATCATTAGATACATATCATTCATATATTAGTGCAATTTCTAACATAGACCTGTTGGAGCAAGTTCATAACAAGTCAATGTGTTGGCTTGAGTTTTCAAATGACATAGAAATATGAATCAAATGATAAAGCTTTGAAGAGTTCACTTGTGAACTCACTCTTGTAACCTTTGAGTTTTTACTTGATGTAAAAGTGAATGAATCTAAAGTGGTTGAATGGATTTGATGAGTAGGAAAAGAAATCCATGAATTTTTTATTGAATTAGTTAGAGAATAAATCACTAAAAGATAGGAGATTTAATTTAGGTGAGCAAGATTCAAATTCAAATCTTGACTCCAATCATCACTATAGATACACATGGTTTAGTCACGGGGTTAACAACACAATTAGTTGAACTTCATGCCATATCAGAGTGTGATCTCAAAGCACACGCATGTTTCATTGGATTTGGACTTCAAAAACGTGAGATATATTCATTTGACGTCACTTGTACCTCTGCATCTTCTACCTTTCGAAAATTCAAGATCACATCTCTGACTTGCTAAACCTATTTCTCTTAGTATGGTGAATCATTTTCTATTAAATAAGTCCCAATAGGTTGCATTCCCTCCTATTTAGAATCCTCTAAAATCTCTCTAGTCAATTGTAATCAGAGAATGAGCACTGAGTGAAATACTGAAGCATTCATGACCAAATTAGAAATAAATACATCCTTTGGCAAGCTAGAAGGGCCCATTGCATATCTGTGGATTTGATTTGGCTGGTGTAGTGCAAAGTTTCTGCAGCACCACTTCATCTTCACAAAATACAAATCCATCTCTTCACAAGACCAACACATATTTAATCAAATATTTATAAAACATATACATCATACAAAGCACACATACATCACATTTACTTAAGCACACATAGGTATAAAGTCACATTCATATAAATTCAAGTAAAGTTTGCCTTTATAATAAGTGAACATATAAGGTATCATGCTTACCCATAACGTTTCATATGGAATGAAAGAGAGAGAGAGAGAGAGAGAGAGAGAGAGAGACAATAAGAGAGGGATTAGAAAAGAGAGAGATCCAAAAAGACATCCTAACTGCACCATAGGTCTAAACGTTGGAGATATCTTCAATCAAATCTGCATGAATGACGATCTAAGAGCGGTTTAACATTTTCGATTTTTTGTAAACGTCACATAAGCGATGAACAACTATCATGCCCCGATACTCAGTTGTGTTGTATAAGTGATGCCTTAGCATCGAATAAGCGACATTGAGAAGTGTTGCATAAGCAACTCTAGTGCCTATAGTATAAGCGACACGACCAAGTCATATAAGTGAGGCGAGATCATCGACACTAATGTTTATGTCACTCTTAGCATTGGTAACAACATAGGAAATAACATCGAGATTAACATCGTTTAGATGATGGTACGTGCTCAACGGCCACTCTGATGAAATGCTCGATCATGAAGTGATGAAAATGTGTCGCGTGAGGGCATTTTCTAAAGGCAAGGCAAGGAGTCCGCTGTATACTTATTAAGATTTTCATATTCAAAACCCAAACCAAAAGAGCTAGATGCAAATAAGCTCTTCCAATATTTAGAAAACGGAGATATACAAAAAATCAGTAATAAAATCCATGCATTTACTATGATGGAATATTTACCATCAAGCCAAAGTAGAATTCTCGCTGCCTAAGTACTAAAAATTATTATGTTAGAAAAATTCAGTCTTTACCCTTCATCCATATCACGAGCTTGTCAACGGAAGGAAATTCATCCATAGGACGAGCAATATGACGAGACAATTATGCTCAATGTGAAGATGACTATAAGGAGGAGCAGACAACCAAAAAAAAAAAGAAAACACGACAAATCCAGAAATGACTCTGAGAACACTCCATAAATGTATCTTTCAAAAATAACATATGTATAATGAAATGAAGACACAAGAGTCCACCACTCCTGAAATATATCTTTGAAAATGCTCCGGACAAATTTCATGGCTTCACAGCTAATCCATAACTAGACCACAAATATCTCCTGAAATCGAAAGCACATGTAATTCATCTCAAGATTATGAGCCATTACACTTTTACAAGCATTGAATGCATCTCAAGATTATGATCCATTACACTTTCACAGCTAATTCATAACTAGACCACAAATATCTCCTGAAATCGAAAGCACATGGAGCTTTCTTAACAGAGTGCTTAAAATGGAAACATCTAGTAACTCGTAACATCGAATGCATCTCCAGATTATGAGCCATTACACTTTTACAAGCATATATAAAGTGCATAGGATACTATTCCTCGATAGTTTAAAATCGTATGTTGTTAGCAGGAACAAATTCATGCATGTTACGAAAAGAAAACAAAAAGAAAAGGGGATAGAATCGTCTACAGCCTACATCATATCGAAAACACAGCAGCCTTCAACACAGTGTCTCCATCCATCTCATCCAACAGTCTCCACAAACACAAAAATACGCAGACGTAGCACCAGATGAAGAAGAGTCGACTCTTTCTGAATATTGTAGTCCGCAAGTGTGCGCCCATCCTGCAATTGTTTGCCAGCGAAAATGAGCCGCTGTTGGTCAGGTGGGATACCCTCCTTCTCTTTAATTTTTGTCTTTACGTTGCCAATTGTGTCAGAACTCTCCACCTCCAGAGTGATGGTCTTTCCAGTGAGCGTTTTCACAAAGATCTGCACGCCACCACGCAAACACAAGACAAGGTGGAGCGTCGATTCTTTCTGGATATTGTAATCGGCCAGTGTGCGGCCATCTTCTAGCTGCTTCCCAGCGAAAATCAGCCGCTGCTGATCAGGTGGAATACCCTCCTTGTCCTGTATCTTGGTTTTTACATTATCGATTGTGTCAGAGCTCTCAACTTCGAGTGTAATAGTCTTACCCGTGAGCGTTTCCACAAAAATCTGCATGCCACCGCGAACGCGAAGGACGAGATGGAGGGTCGATTCCTTCTGGATGTTGTAATCGGCAAGCGTACGACCATCCTCGAGCTGTTTGCCAGCAAAGATGAGACGCTGCTGGTCAGGAGGAATGTCTTCTTTGTCGTGGATCTTGGTCTTCACATTGTGAATAGTGTCCGAACTTTCCACCTCTAGGGTCATCGTCTTCCCCGTCAGTGTCTTCACGAAGAGCTGCATGATTAATAGTTGATTAAACTATACCTCAGACCTACGACGATGATCAGGAGGACGATCGCAATGCGCTGATTCTCGTCTGGGGAAGAACATTCAAAGGCCTGTATATTTATGTACATTACGGAGGCCTTACCGACGATGCTTTTTCCTGGGGTTGCTTTTGCTTTTCTCTTATGCAAAAAAATCTACGAATACGATCAATGAAGCTTTTATTCGGTTTACTGGAAATTACAAAACAACTCGACATAGAAAGATTACTCAAAGATGGATTGAATGCTTAATGGTTCTAAGCCATACTTATAATTGATTTGCTCCATGAAGCTGAAGCTACAGTAGTGCATGTGCATTAGCAATTGGTTCAAAGCCCAACAGTGTATCTGGCCAAAGGTTAGCATGTCTATGTTGAGGTGGGATTGGAAGTTCCTATCCCCATAGATACATGCTTTAATCTTTTTCATTAACCAAAAATCTGGAGATTGTTTTATTAGAGAAGTTATTTGTTAGTGATAAAGTAATGTGCAAAAGATGGTGATGAAATTCCCATCTATGCGTTGGGACTATCCTCATCTTTCTATCACATTCTATGGAGACCTACTTGTACATAAATGGTGGGTTTCCCTTGAATCCCTTAATTCCTTTGTAGAACTATGTAAGAGTGCTTCATAGAGACACCAGTTTCACACTTCTTCCAAAATTTCTACATTACAAACCTTTCATATTGTTTCTTCCTTGATGATCACTCCATAGAGTTTTGTAGAGAAACACATTGATTTCCGAGTCTAAGGATCGTTTGTCTAGTCTTAGGATTGTTTTATTTAGTCTTAGGATTGTTGGCATGTGGAATGAGCAAAAGAGATATCCAGAATCTCGTACTTCCAATTTGACATCTACCATACTTCCACATTATCTTGAGTTGGGATTCAATGTGTGCTTCCTTACATAGAGTTCGGATGTCTTATAACTTGTTTGCTCCTTTAAAGATGCATTACATTATGTACATCATTAGGGACATATATAAAATTTGTAGCTCCTTCCACGTGGTAAAATTGAGTCTCTATATCAGCACATCTCTATCTCGAGACAAATTTCAAAATTTGGGTTGAGTATTGTCCTCTCATTGTTAAATTTTTCTTTTAACATATGATTATTATTGATGGTAAGCAACCAATTGAATGATCCAAAACGAGGTGACATACTCTAACTACAACTATCGAAAACGAGGTGCCTTGCCATATACCTTTAAATTACCTTTGATATGTATTTATGACATAAAATTAAGGGCACAAGGTATCTCTCAAAAATAAAACATCATTTCCTAGTACTTGGCTTTGAAATCCCAAGGAAAAATCTTTCATTAAGAGATTTAACGCAATGGAAACATGCATGTGCATGTGAATGCATTTGCATATGAATGCATGTGAATGTATGAAACATGCATGTGCATGTGAATGCATTTCCATTCGCATCCATATGTATATGCATGCATGTCAATGTGCATGCATGTGGATGTGCATATACATGTATTTAAGTATCTGTTAATGTGTGTATGTGTATGTATATATGTGATAATGCATGCATGCAAGTCTTTTTATGTGTTTGTATAAATGTTTGTGCATATGCATGTGTATATGTGTGGTTATGTGTATGTGTGTGTATGTGTGTGTATGTACTCAGTGTATGTGCACATGTATGTGTGTGTATGTGCATGTGTATGTGTGTATATATGTGAATGTGCATCTTCATGTATAAGTGTATATGTGCATGTCAATAAGTGTGAGTATGCTAATTATGTGACGCCTTAGCATCATATAAGTGACATTGAGAAGCGTTGCATAAGTGATGCTAGTGCCTATCGTATAAGCAACACTTACGGCCAAGTCATATAACTAACATGGAATGATTGAGGCTAATGTTTACCTCACTGTTAGCGTCGATAACAAGTTCGAAAAGAATGTTAAGATGAACATCGTTTAGACGATGGCACATGCTGGACGGCCACTCCCACGAAATGCTTGATCACGAAGTGATGAAAATATGTCGCGTTAAGCATCGCGATGCCCCTTTTATTCTTGTAGTGTGAGGGCATTTTCTAAATGCAAAAATAGCCTCTTCCAATATTTGCAAAACAGAGATGTACAAAAATTTGATAATAAAATCCATGCATTTAATATGATGGAATATTTACCATCAAGCGAGAGTAGAATTCTTCCTACTTGAGTACTAGAAATTATTATGTTAGAAAAATTCATGTCTTTACCTGTTTTTAGTTAATTGAACATATACAACGTGTATGTATATAAATTTACCATTCATCCATATCACCAGCTTGCTAACGGAAGAAAATTAATCCATATGACCAACAATAAGACGAGACAATTATGGTCAATGTGAAGATGACTATACATTAAAGAAAAAAAACAAAAAAGAATCAACAAATCCAGAAATGAGTCTTAGAACACTCATAAATGTATCTTTCAAAAATAACATATGTATAATGAAAAGAAGACACAAAATTCCACCACTGCAAAAATATATCTTTGAAAATGCTCCGGATAAATTTCATAGCTAGCTTCACAGCTATTTCCTAACTAGACCACAAATATCTCCCTAGAGTTCATTTGGCTAGTGTAGTGCAAACTTACTCCAGCACTACTTCATCTTTACCAAATACAAATCAATATCTTCACAAGACCAACACATATTAATTCGAATATTTATAAAACACATACATCATACAAAGCACACAAACACACATTCTAATAAATATATTATATTTCTTATAAGTATACATATTCTAATAAAGCGTAAATGCACATTTACTTAAGCACACATGAGTATAAAGTCACATTCATTTACATTCAAGTAAAGTTTGCCTTTATAATAAGTGAACATAGATATAATGTCACATTCATATACATTCAAGTAAAGTTTGGCTTTATAATAAGTGAATATATAAGGTATTATGCTTACCCATAACGTTTCATATGGAAGGAAACAAAGAGAGAGAGAGAGAGAGAGAGAGAGAGGGATTAGAAAAGAGAGAGATCCTGAAAGAGGTCATAACTGCACCATAGATCTAAACGTTGGAGATTTCTTCGATCAAATGTGCGTGAATGACGATCGAAGAGCAGTTTAACATTTTTTATTTCTTGTAAACCTCACATAGGTGATGAAAAACTGTCATGCCACAATACTCGATTGTGTTGTATAAGCGACGCCTTGGCATCGTATAAGCGACATTGAGAACTGTCACATAAGCGATGCTACTGCCTACAGTATAAGTGACACTTACGGCCAAGTCATATAAGTGAGGTGAAATCATCGATGCTAATGTTTACATCACTCTTAGCGTTGGTAACAACATCGGAAATAACATCGAGATTAACATCGTTTAGATGATGGTACGTGCTCAACGGCCACTCCGACAAAATGCTCGATCATGAAATGATGAAAATGTGTCACGTTAAGCGTTGCTATGCCCCCTTTATTCTTGTAGTGTGAGGGCATTTTCTAAAGGCAAAGCAAATGGCCCTTTGTATACTTATTAAGGTTTTCATACTCAAAACCCAAACCAAAAGAGGTAGATGCAAATAGCCTCTTCCAATCACTACAACATATGAGGGGCATACCAACGCTACATATACCGACGGTCATAGTCGGCGTCGGTATAGCCCTCGGAAAATCTCACTAAGAGATAATGACGGTCAAGTGACCGTCGGTATGACCGTTTTAAATGGATCGTTGGTGTGGCCCGCAGCCGCCGGTATAAGCGTCGGTATAGGCATCGGTATACCTGTTGGTATGAGCATTGGTATAAGCATCGGTAATTTACTGAGAACTACCGACGCGTATACCGACGTCCATACCGGCGCCTATACCGGCGGCGAGTTTTAAACATACCGCGAACGCGAGAGCAAAACTTCACATTTTTGCACGTGTTTGAGTACTGTCGGTCTACTGTCAAACTTGCGTGCGCGAACTTGCATTGTCTTGTGCACACACACACACACCGATCTCTCTCTCTACACACACACACTCTCTCTCGGCTTAGCTCTCACATCTTGGTAAGTGCTACACGTACTATTAGCATTTGTGTTTCTCTATGCTTTAGGGTTTCTAATTTCTCTTTTCGTTGATTTTGCAGAAGTTCTTTGGTGTTGATTGTTTGGAATCGGACGAGAGACGACCTACATTACGCTTTGACGACAACGATTCAAAGAGGAACATACTTGTAAGTGATTCTTTTATTCGCTATTGATAGAAAGAGAGAGAGAGAGAGAGAGAGAGAGAGAGAGAGAGAGAGAGAGAGAGAGAGAGAGAGAGAGAGAGAAAGAGAGAGAGAGAGAGAGAGAGAGAGAGAGAGAGAGAGAAAGAAAGAGAGAGAGAGAGAGAGAGAGAGAGAAGAGAAAGGAAGATACACCTTAATTTACGCATGCATACATACACACATACATGTACACACATGCATGCTTACATACACACACCTATACACACATGCATGCTTACATACACACACACATATACACATATGCATGCATACACACACACATAAATTTACACTCATGCATACATACACACACATGCATACACACATACATACACACACATATATACACATATGCATACATACACACACACATATACACACATACATACACACACGCATATATACACACATGCATGCATACATACACACACATATACCGGCATGCATGCATACACACATATATACACACATGCATACATACACACATATACACACATGCATGTATACATACACACACATGTATACACATGCATACACATACACACACATACACATACATGCATGCATACATACACACACGTACACACACATGCACACACATGCATGCCTACATACACACACATACACATACACACACATGTATACACATGTATACATACACACACACACACATGTACACATGCATACATACACACACATATATACACACATGCATACATACACACATATAATCCTATTTTTATTTTGAAGTTTTTTTCTTACATCAAATATATAAAAATACAATTAGGGTTTTAGGGTTAAATCTTTAAGATTAGGGTTTTAGTGTTTTAACACCTACATAACATATATGCACACATACACATGCACATATAATAAATATATACATGTATATACACATGTATACAAAAATATACATATTTTAGGTCTAGATATTTAAGATTAGGGTTTTAAGGTTTAGTATTTCAGATTTAAGTCTAAGTCTTTTTTATTAGGGTTCTAGGATTTTAATACGTAGATAACATATATACACAAACACACATATACATATAATACATACATACATGTAGATACACATGCATACAAAAATATACATATTTTAGATTTAAATCTTTAAGATTAGGGTTTTAGGGTTATAACACCTACATAACATATATGCACACATACACATACACATGTAATACATATATACATGCATATACACATGTAAACAGAAATATACATATTTTAGGTCTAGATATTTAAGATTAGGGTTTTAAGGTTTAGTATTTCAGACTTAAGTCTAAGTCTTTCTGATTAGGGTTTTAGGATTTTAATACGTAGATAAGATATATACACAAGCACACATATACATCTAATACATACATACATGTAGATACACATGCATACAAAAATATACATATTTTAGATTTAAATCTTTAAGATTAGGGTTTTAGGGTTATAACACCTACATAACATATATGCACACATACACATGCACATATAATACATATATACATGTATATACACACGTATACAGAAATATACATATTTTAGGTCTAGATATTTAAGATTAGGGTTTTAGGGTTTAGTATTTCAGATTTAAGTCTAAGTCTTTCTGATTAGGGTTTTAGGATTTTAATACGTAGATAACATATATACACAAACACACATATACATATAATACATACATACATGTAGATACACATGCATACAAAAATATACATATTTTAGATTTAAATCTTTAAGATTAGGGTTTTAGGGTTATAACACCTACATAACATATATGCACACATACACATGCACATATAATACATAGATACATGTATATACACATGTATACAGAAGTATACATATTTTAGGTCTAGATATTTAAGATTAGGGTTTTAGGGTTTAGTATTTCAGATTTAAGTCTAAGTTTTTCTGATTAGGGTTTTAGGATTTTAATGCGTAGATAACATGTACACACAAACACACATATACATATAATACATACATACATGTAGATACACATGCATACAAAAATATACATATTTTAGATTTAAATCTTTAACATTAGGGTTTTAGGGTTATAACATCTACATAAGATATATGCATACATAGACATGCACATGTAATACATATATACATGTATATACACATGTATACAGAAATATACATATTTTAGGTCTAGATATTTAAGATTAGGGTTTTAGGGTTTAGTATTTCAGATCTAGAATTTTAAGATTAGGGTTTTAATTAAATATATATAATTAAATATATAAAATTAAATATATAAAAAATAGGATTACATAAGGAAAGAAAATCTCAATATATATATAAAATAAGATACTTATACACATAAATAAATATAAAAAGAACTAGTGTTTTAAATAATTTTATTAAATATATAAAATTAGAAATATAAAATTAAATATATAAAAATAGGATTACTTAAGAAAAAAAATTTGAATATATAAATAAATATATTTATAAAATAAGATAATTATATACATAAATAAATATAAAAAGAACTAGTGTTTTAAATAATTTAATTAACTATATATAATTAAATATATAAAATTAAATATAGAATATTAAATATATAAAAATAGGATTACATAAGGAAAACAAATCTGAATATATAACTAAATATATTTATAAAATGAGATTATTATATACATAAATAAATATAAAAAGAACTAGTGTTTTAAATAATTTAATTAAATATATATAATGAAATATATAAAATTAAATATATAAAAATAGGATTACGTACGGAAAAAATCTGAATATATAAATAAATATATATATAAAATAAGATAATTATATACGTAAATAAATATAAAAAGAATTAGCATTTTAAATAATTTAATTAAATATTTATAATTAAATATATAAAAATAGGATTAAGTAAGGAAAAAATCTGAATATATAAACAAATACATATATAAGGTAGGATAATTATATAGATAATAAAATATGATAAGAACTAGTCATTTAAATAAATAAATGAAATATATATGATTAAATATATAAAAATAGGTTTAAATTTAATCATTTTAAATAGAGTGAATATATATACAATACACAAACACACATACTTATATACCTATCTATATTCACATATATATACATATACACATATATATACACATGCATACATATATATACATGTTTTAGTTCTAGGTCATTTGGATTAGGGTTTTAGGGTTTTAACACCTACATAACATATATACACACATACACATACACATATAATACATATATACATGTATATACACATGTGTATAGAAATATACATAATTTAGGTATAGATCTTTAAAATTAGGGTTTTAGGGTTTAGGCATACGTATAACTTAATTAAGAGGATCAATCAAGAAAAAATCCGAATATAGAGATAAAATAGGATAGCTATATAGATTAAGGTTTTAAAATTAGGGTTTTAAGTTTTTTTAGGTATTTAAGTATTTAGGTTTAGTATTTCAGATTTAAGTCTTTAAGAGTTAGATTTTTAGGTTTAATAAAAAAACAAATGTTCTAAAATGTCCATATTGTAGCAGATGGCTTCTTTGGATCCTGAAGAGAGAATGGCATGTCCTTGCAGACAGTGCAAGTATCAAATTTATCGAAAACGATGGATTTGTACTGCACATGTTAGAGAGTATGGATCCTTTGATAGGAGTCGATTGGAAAACCTACGTTATCATTCGCATGGTCCCCCAAGTGAGCAGATGGACCCAAACGACATTGCACCGGTAACCTCTCGTGGACAAAAGAGAGAAAAAAAGGACTTAGACGTACAAAAGAGAGCAAAGAAAGACTTAGGCGTAATAAAGAGAGCAAAAAAGGACTTAGACGTACCGACTCTTTGGTACCGACGAGCAAACCGACCTTTACACCGGCGTCGTGGAAAATAAAGCCGCGTTCATTTTCCTCGGTAAAAACCTCGGTATACCATCGATCTGTTGTAGTGAATATCTACAAAACTGAGATATACAAAAAATTTGTAATAAAATCCATGCATTTACTATGATGGAATATTTACCATCAAGCCAAAGTAGAATTCTCGCTGCCCAAGTACTAAAAATTATTATGTTAGAAAAATTCAGGTATTTACCCTTCATCCATATCACGCGCTTGCGAACGGAAGGAAATTCATCCATAGGACGAGCAATATGATGAGACAATTATGCTCAATGTGAAGATGACTATAAGGAGGAGCAGACAACCAAAAAAAAGAAAACACGACAAATCCAAAAATGACTCTGAGAACACTCCATAAATGTATCTTTCAAAAATAACATATGTATAATGAAATGAAGACAGAAAAGTCCACCACTATGGAAATATATCTTTGAAAATGCTCCGCACAAATTTCATGGCTTCACAGCTAATTCATAACTAGACCACAAATATCTCCTGAAATTGAAAGCATCTAGTAATTCATCTCAAGATTATGAGCCATTACACTTTTACAAGCATCTAGTAGTTCGCAACATTGAATGCATCTCAAGATTATGATCCATTACACTTTCACAGCTAATTCATAACTAGACCACAAATATCTCCTGAAATCGAAACCACATGGAGCTTTCTTAACAGAGTGCTTAAAACGGAAACATCCAGTAACTCGCAACATCAAATGCATCTCCAGTTATGAGCCATTACACTTTTTACAAGCATAAATAAAGTGCATAGGATACTATTCCTCGATAGTTTAAGATCGTATGTTGTTAGCAGGAACAAATCCATGCATGTTACGAAAAGAAAACAAAATGAAAAGGGGATAGAATCGTCTACAACTTACATCATATCGAAAACACAACAGCCTTCATCACATTGTCTCCATCCATCTCATCCAACAGTCTCCACAAACACAAAAATATGCAGACGTAGCACCAAATGAAGAAGAGTTGACACATGCATGATTACATACACACATATGTACACAGATGCATATATACATGAATACACACACACACATGTACACACATGCATACATACACAAACACATATATATATATACATATGCATATAGATAGGCACACATATACACACATGCATGCATACATACACACACACATGTACACACATGCATACATACATGCATACATACACACACACATGTACACACATGCATACATACACTCACACACATATACGCATGCATACATACACACACACATACACATGCATACGCATACACCTGTACACACCATGCATACATACACACACACACATATATACACATGCATACATAATCACACACATATACACACATACATACACATACATATGCGTGCATACATACACACACACACACATACATACACACACACATACATACACACACACATATACACACATGCATACACACACATATACACACATGCATACATACACACACACATATACACGCACACACATACATACACACACATATACACACATGCATACATACACACACACATTTACACACGTGCATACATACACACACACACATATACACATGCACACATACACACACACATATATATACACACACACACACATATACACACATGCATACATACACACAGACATATTACACCCACACATATACACCCACACATATACACCCACACATATAAACACATGCATATAGATATGCATACATACACACACATGCACACATATATAATCAAATATATAAAAAATAGGGATTTATGGTTTTTTAATTAAATTAAATATATATAACACAAGAAAGATAAAAAATTCGAATCTAAAATTAAATATAGATAAAAAGATAAGATTTTAGTATACACAAATAAATATGAAAATAGCTAGTGTTTTAATTAAATACATATAATTAATTATATAAAAATATAATTATAGGATTCTTATCAAATTAAATATATAAAAAAAAATTAGGGTTTTTCGGGTATTTACGCATGCATACACATATACACATGCACACACACACACACACATATATATATACATACATACATACATATATATATATATATATATATATATATATATATATATATATATATATATATATATATATATATATATATATATATATATATATATATATAGGTCTAGGTCTTTACGATGAGGGTTTTAGGGTTTGTATCAAATTAAATATAAATAATTAATAATATAAAAAATAGATTAATTAAAAATAGGATTTTAGGGTTTGTTCGAAATGCTCGATAGTTTAAAATCGTATGTTGTTAGTAGGAACAAATCCATGCATGTTACGAAAAGAAAACAAAAAGAAAAGGGGATAGAATCGTCTACAACCTACATCATATGGAAAACACAGCAGCCTTCATCACATTGTCTCCATCAATCTCATCCAAGAGTCTCCACAAACACACATTCTAATAAATATATTATATTTCTTATAAGTATGCATATGCTCATATAGCATAAATGCGCACTTACTTAAGCACACATAGGTATAAAGTCACATTCATATACATTCAAGTAAAGTTTTTCTTTATAATAAGTGAATATATAAGGAATCATGCTTATCCATAATGTTTCATATCGAAAGAAAGAGAGAGAGAGACAAAGAGGGAGAGACAATAAGAGAGAGATCCAAAAAGAGGTCGTAATCGCACCACAGATCTAAACATTGGAGATGTCTTTGATCAAATGCTCGTGAATGACAATCGAAGAGCGGTTTAACATTTTTGATCTTTTGTAAACCTCACATAAGTGATAAAAAATTGTCGTGCCCCGATACTGAGTTGTGTTGTATAAGTGATGCCTTATCATCGTATAAGCGACATTGAGAACTATCGCATAAGGGACACTAGTGCCTATAGTATAAGTGACACTTATGGCCAAGTCATATAAGTGAGGCGAAATCATCGACGCTAATGTTTGCGTTGCTCTTGGCATTGGTAACAACATCGGAAATAACATCAAGATTAACATCGTTTAGATGATGGTACACGCTCAATGGCCACTCCGACGAAATGCTCGATCATGAAATGATGAAAATGTGTCGCGTTAAGCATTTCTATGCCCCCTTTATTCTTGTAGTGTGAGGGCATTTTCTAAAGGCAAAGCAAATGGCCCTCTGTATACTTATTAAGGTTTTCATACTCAAAACCCAAACCAAAAGAGGTAGAGGCAAATAACCTCTTCCAATATTTACAAAATTGAGATATACAAAAAATCGGTAATAAAATCCATGCATTTACTATGATGGAATATTTACCATCAAGCCAAAGAAGAATTCTCCCAGCCTACGTAATAGAAATTATTATGTTAGAAAAATTCAGGTCTTTACCCTTCATCCATATCACGAGCTTGCTAACGGAAGGAAATTCATCCATAGGACCAGGAATATGAGGAGACAATTATGCTCAATGTGAAGAAGATGACTATAAGGAGCAGACAACCATAAAAAAAAAGCACGAGAAATCCAAAAATGACTCTGAGAACACTCCATAAATGTATCTTTCAAAAATAACATATGAAATGAAGACACAAAAGTCCACCACTCTAGAAATATATCTTTGAAAATGCTCCGAACAAATTTCATGGCTTCACAGCTAATTCATAAGTAGACCACAAATATCTCCTAAAATCGAAAGCACATGGAACTTTCTTAAGAGAATGCTTAAAACGGAAACATTTAGTAATTCACAACACTGAATGCATCTCAAGATTATGATCCATTACACTTTTACAAGCATATATAAAGTGCATAGTTTAAAATCGTATGTTGTTAGCAGGAACAAATCCATGCTAATTTATGGCTTCACAGCTAATTCATACCTAGACCACAAATATCTCCTGAAATCGGAAGCATCTAGTAATTCATCTCAAGATTATGAGCCATTACACTTTTACAAGCATCTAGTAATTCACAACATTGAATGCATCTCAAGGTTATGATCCATTACACTTTCACAGCTAATTCATAACTAGACCACAAATATCTCCTGAAATCGAAAGCACATGGAGCTTTCTTAACAGAGTGCTTAAAATGGAAACATCTAGTAACTTGCAACATCGAATGCATCTCAAGATTATGAGCCATTACACTTTTACAAGCATATATAAAACTGAGGTGATTAGATGCAAATCACCTCTGCATCTAATCACTTGTATCTCTGCATCTTCCACCTCCTAAAAAGTGGGGATGCATACTTGACTTGCTAAACTTATTTCTCTTAGTATGGTCAATCATTCTATATGAAATAAGTCCCAATAGGTTGCATTTGCTTCCTAATTAGATTCCTCTAAAATCTCTCTAGTCAATTGTAATCAGAGAATGAGCACTAAGTGAAATACTGAAGCATTCATGACCAAATTAGAAAATTTCATCATGTTGACTATTGGCCAAACTAGTATGTTTTGATTCAACTTTTTGAAACTGACCTTCCAAGATACATAGGGTGCATAATACATCCTTTGGCAAGCTAAAAGGGCCCAATACATATCCATGGAGTTCATTTGGCTAGTGTAGTGCAAAGTTTCTACCACACCACTTCATCTTTCCCAAATAAAAATCAAGCTCTTCACAAGACCAACACATATTAATTCGAATATTTATAAAACACATACATCATACAAAGCACACAAACACACATTCTAATAAATATATTATATTTCTTATAAGTATACATATTCTAATAAAGCGTAAATGCACACTTACTTAAGCACACATAGGAATAAAGTCACATTCATATACATTAATCAAGTAAAGTTTTCCTTTATAATAAGTGAATATATAAGGTATCAAGCTTACCTCTAACGTTTCATACGGAAATAAAGGGAGAGATCAGAGAGAGGGAGGGACAATAAGATAGAGATCTAGAAAGAGGTCGTAACTGCACCATAGATCTAAATGTTGGAGCTCTCTTTTATCAAATGCATGTGAATGAGGATCGAAGAGCAGTTTAACATTTTTTATTTTTTGTAACGTCACATAAGCGATGAAAAATTATCGTGCCCCGATACTCGGTTGTGTTGTATAAGCGGCACTTTCAGCCAAGTCATATAAGTGACGCGAAATCATCGACGCTAATGTTTACATTGCTCTTAGCATTGGTAACAACATCAGAAATAACATCGAGATTAACATCTTTTAGATGATGGTATGCGCTCAATGGCCACTCTGACAAAATGCTGGATCATGAAGTGATGAAAATGTGTCGCGTTAAGCATTGCTATGCCCCCTTTATTCTTGTAGTGTGAGGGCATTTTCTAAAGGCAAAGCAAAGGGCCCACTGTACACTTATTAAGGTTTTCATACTCAAAATCCAAACCAAAAGAGCTAGATGCAAATCACCTCTTCCAATATTTACAAAACTGAGATATACAAAAAATCGGTAATAATGCATTTACTATGATGGAATATTTACCATCAAGGCAAAGAAGAATTCTCCCTGCCTAAGTACTAGAAATTATTATGTTAGCAAAATTCAGGTCTCTACCCTTCATCCATATCGCGAGCTTGCTAACGGAAGGAAATTCATCCATAGGACCAGCAATATGACGAGACAATTATGCTCAATGTGAAGATGACTATAAGGAGGAGCAGACAAAACACGACAAATCCAGAAATGACTCTGAGGGGGATAGAATCGTCTACAGCCTACATCATATCGAAAACACAGCAGCCTTCATCACATTGTCTCCATCCATCTCATCCAACAGTCTCCACAAACACAAAAATACGCAGACGTACCACCAGATGAAGAAGAGTCGACTCTTTCTGAATATTGTAGTCCGCAAGTGTGCGCCCATCCTGCAATTGTTTGCCAGCGAAAATGAGCCGCTGTTGGTCAGGTGGGATACCCTCCTTCTCGTTAATTTTTGTCTTTACGTTGCCAATTGTGTCAGAACTCTCCACCTCCAGAGTGATGGTCTTTCCAGTGAGCGTTTTCACAAAGATCTGCACGCCACCACGCAAACGCAAGACAAGGTGGAGCGTCGATTCTCTCTGGATATTGTAATCGGCCAGTGTGCGGCCATCATCTAGCTGCTTCCCAGCGAAATCCAGCCGTTGCTGATCAGGTGGAATACCCTCCTTGTCCTGTATCTTGGTTTTTACATTATCGATTGTGTCAGAGCTCTCAACTTCGAGTGTAATAGTCTTACCCGTGAGCGTTTTCACAAAAATCTGCATGCCACCGCGAACGCGAAGGACGAGATGGAGGGTCGATTCCTTCTGGATGTTGTCATAGCAAGCGTACGACCATCCTCGAGCTGTTTGCCAGCGAAGATGAGACGCTGCTGGTCAGGAGGAATGTCTTCTTTGTCGTCGATCTTGGTCTTCACATTGTGAATAGTGTCCGAACTTTCCACCTCTAGGGTCATCGTCTTCCCCGTCAGTGTCTTCACGAAGAGCTGCATGATTAATAGTTGATTAAACTATACCTCAGACCTACGACGATGATCAGGAGGACGATCGCAATGCGCTGATTCTCGTCTGGGGAAGAACATTCAAAGGCCTGTATATTTATGCACATTACGGAGGCCTTACCGACGATGCTTTTTCCTGGGGCTACTTTTGCTTTTCTCTTATTCAAAAAAATCTACGAATACGATCAATGAAGTTTTTATTCGGTTTACTGGAAATTACAAAACAACTCGACATAGAAAGATTACTCAAAGATGGATTGAATGCTTAATGGTTCTAAGCCATATTTATAATAGATTTGCTCCATGAAGCTGAAGCTACAGTAGTGCATGTGCATTAGCAATTGGTTCAAAGCCCAACAGTGTATCGGGCCAAAGGTTAGCATGTCTATGTTGAGGTGGGATGGGAAGTTCCTGTCCCCATAGATACATGCTTTAATCTTTTTCATTAACCAAAAATATGGAGATTGTTTTATTAGAGAAGTTATTTGTTAGTGATAAAGTAAGATGCAAAAGATGGTGATGAAATTCCCATCTATGCGTTGGGACTATCCTCATCTTTCTATCACACTCTATGGAGAGTTACTTGTACGTAAAGGGTGGGTTCCCCTTGAATCCCTTAATTCCTTTGTAGAACTAAGTAAGAGTGCTTCATAGAGACACCACTTTCACACTTCTTCCAAAACTTCTACATTACAAACCTTTCATATTGTTTCTTCTTTGATGATCACTCCAGAGAGTTTCGTAGAGCAACACATTGATTTTCGAGTCTTATGATCTTTTGTCTAGTCTTAGGATTGTTTTACTTAGTCTTAGGATTGTTGGCATGGGGAATGAGCAAAAGAGATATCCAGAATCTTGTACTTCCAATTTGACATCTACCATACTTCCACATTATCTTGAGGTGGGATTCAATCTTGGTAAAATTGAGTCTCTATATCAAAACATCTCTATCTCGAGACAAATTTCAAAATTTGGGTTGAGTATTGTCCTCTCATTGTTAATTTTTGCTTTTAACATATGATTATTATTGATGGTAAGCAACCAATTGAATGATCCAAAATGAGGTGGCATACTCTAACTACAACTATCGAAAACGAGGTGCTCTTTAGCTCCCAACCTCATTGAGTGATCCTTCAAGTGAGAGCTACAAAGGCCTATCTTTATCTACATTACGGAGGCATGTATTTATGTACATTACGGAGGCCTTACCAACGATGCTTTTTCCTGGGGTTGTTTTTGTTTTTTTTTTTCTTATCCAAAAATCTAATTCCTACAATCAATGAAGGTTTTATTCAGTTTACTCGAAATTATAAAATTAAATCAACCTAGAAAGATTACGAGATGGAGCCATATTGATAATTGATTTACTCCATGAAGCTGAAGCTATAGTACTGCATTCGCTATTGGTTCAAAGTTATACCTCCTTCCACTTGATAAATTTGAGTCTTTATATCCAAACATCAATGAGGGATTAACTTCTTCAAGGTGATTCTAACCATCTCTATCTCGACACAAATTTCAAATTTTGTGTTGAGTATTGTCCTCTTATTGTTAATATTTTCTTTTAAAGTATGATTATTATTGATGGTAAGCAACCAATTGAGGTCTCTTATTGAGCTGAGTGTTTTTGTGACATACTCTAACTACAACTACCAAAAGAGGTGCTCTTTAGCTCAAGATCATACCCTAGGCACACTCATTTCTTGCTTTTCCTATGAGTATGGGAACTAAGAACTAAAGGGGTATGCTTTTAGCCCTTTTTATATGAGGAGAATGTTTGTGGTGCAACCCCTTTGGTTCAAATTAAAGCCATATTTGATTTTCAATCCCTTTGGACAATTCATTTCCACCTTCCAATATACCTTTTAAATACCTTCTACATTTTTTAGTGATATCAAATGAAGGGCACAAGGTATCTTCCGAAAAGCAAACATCATTTCCTAGTACTTGGCTTTGAAATTCCTAGGGAAAATCTTTCTTTAAGAGATTTAATGCTATGAAAATAAAATAAGACCTTCCAAAATTGTTATCCTTGTTTGAAAACTAATGGATGTTATCCTAATGTGGTGATGTTCCATGTAGTTCCTCTTTATTTCTACTTTCATAGATTCCTTCATAGCTCCAATTAGAAGTAATCATCATAAATCATATATGAGATGCAATCAAGTCTTGGAGATAAAATTACCTACGTTTTGACTACCCAATCCTTTTCTTATTAAATTTTTTTCCTCTCAAAGTACTTATGATTAAGTAATTTAAATTTTAGAAGCTTAGTCTGACATGCTTAAAAAGAAGAAATTTCAAGGTTTTTGTTCATCATTCTTGATAAAAAAAACTACCATATCTCATTATCCTTGGCGGCTTTAAGTCTCCTATAGAGTTTCAACCATTGCTTTTGGTATAGAAATGAAATTGTTTTTCATTTATGCTCTTGTACTCACAAATTGGAAGGAAAAAGTTCTAGATTCCTAGAAGCATCAAATTTTAGGGCTTCGGTTTCTTGAGTTTTAAAAAGATCGAATGGATTCTTCAAATACTTTTCTTTGTTGCTACCAATGAGAATCCATTTCAATTCTCATTTCTATTTGTGCATTCAGGTGACTTTCAATGCTAATAAAACTAATTTTTTCATGGTTAGAGAGTTTTAAGTGTACTTCTTTGGATTTTTCCAAAGAAAACTTTTAGACAAATGGAAACTTGGGGTAACCATTAGCTATCGCTAATTAGAGTATACCCAGACATGTACTCTAGATTAATCTAGTTGGGTTTCATTATTGAGACCAACTAAGATTTAATTCATAGTTTAAATTAGATTGTTGATTAATAACTTAAATCTTGTTATTTAAGTCTTTGTATCATTATCATTCTACCCAAACTTAGGTTCTTCTCAAGAGTTCCATATTTTTATTATATACATGATCATTAGGATAAATAACCATGCATAAAAGTATTGACCAAACATGCACTAAAATCTCATACTATTTTTAGGTCCATGAAAAGAGGACTCTTAAACAATGAATCTTAAGAAATGGTTATATTGCTCATATACAAAGGTCTTCCAAAGAAAGGTTCATTCACATAAAGTAACATCGAAACTTATTCTTGGTACATCTCTTGTACTTCAAACATACTTCAAGGAACTGCATTTCAAGAAGTTTTCACATGAAGTAAAAGGTTTTTAAACAAGTTAAGAGAAATGAAACAAGTTTTCAATCGAATGTGATATTATTCACTCGTATGAATGAATGATGGTATGGGACATCATATTGGAAAACGATATTTATCTTAGTTCAAAACTCTTTCTTGAGTTTGAAGGTAGCTATAAAGTTAAGAATCTTTATGTAGGTATTGTTGCACATTGAATTGTTTGTAATTTTATGTAGGAATAGTTATTTCTTCTTAAAGTTTGTAGATTTCTAGGTGATAAAATTTTTAATTAATCTTACCCTTTCATAGAATCTATAATTTTTTATAGGTGAAAAAATCTCAATTGCTCAGACTTCCTATATAAGTTTCTATCTAGAAGGCCTACAAGGGTGATTTAGTACATGGTTTTCTCATAATTGGAGAGTCCAAATGATGTGAATTTTTTGACATATTTAGAGTACCACTTGAAGTTTTGTTTTGAAAATTTCCATACCATTTGGTGTTTTTTTAAAGAGAAATTGCAAAAATTCTATGAACATTGTGCAAGGAGTTTTCTCAGGTAAGAATTTGCAGGTTTACGAACACTTGAGTGTTTCTCCCAACTGCATGGGTCAAATATAATGAATTTGTACATGTATTCGTATGTGTTTCTGCGATACACATATATGAATTTCATGAAATTTGGGCAAAACATGGGGGCTATAATTCCTTGTTCTCATTTATGGTCCCTCTCATGTGGACTTACCAGCGGAAATCATGTTCTAAAGTAACATAATTTTCTATCAACTTCAACTACAAGTTCATTATCCTTAGCCTACTTTAATTGATCATAGACATACAACGTATGATCTTGACTATCACACCAGACAAACCTTTTACAATCACTTCCTTGTTTCTTAGTATTTCTTTGGAAAACTAGCTAAGAAGCTGACTGAGTAGGATGAAGTGGCTGATAAACTAGTTGAGGAGGAGTAAATTATGGCCAAACAGGCTAAATTGATGGAGCCATATTTTCTTGACCCAATTCACTACTACTAGCCCCATTCTCATGCAAGCTCTATTGAGATATCAAGGTCAACATGTGATCATCCAGCGTGATACGTATTAGTCTTTCATTTCTCTATCATGTATAGTGGTCACACCGGTATATGTTAGGGATACTTCATTGAGCTTTATTAGATTTATCTACTAAGAGTGATGGCACATCTCTTCCTTTCTAGCTCACTCACTCACGAACATTAGGTTTTTTCTTATGTACTGCTCTTTATATATTGCACTTGTTGTGTTCTTGTTTCAGGTCATTCTTGTACATTCCTTTTTATGTAATAGAAGAAAGAGAAGAAGCTCATCTCTTCCTTGCCTCAATCTATGTGGGTGCTTCTCGTTGAGAGTGACAGTGTGTGTGTGAGGTCTCTTCCTTATCTCCTTCCTTGTGACATGGTGTCAGAGCCAGCATGGCTGTAGAGAGCTCGTGGAGAAGGTGATGGTGAAGACTACGCAACAAGGCATGGAGAAGATGCAATTCACGAACGACCTCCATTTGCTAGGAAAATCGGCATGAAGGTAGAAGACCAAAAAGTATTCTTGAGAGTTATCCTTTTAGGGTCACTTGTTTTTGTCAGATCAAAGTTTCAGAGCCATCTCCACCTATGTTTCGAGCCCCCAAGGTGGGGCCCACAGAAAAACTAGGTCAATTTCAGAAAGTGTAACTTGCACTATGTTTTAACACTCACATATTCTAGATCCAGAGTTTCAAGTGATTCCATGTACTATTGATACACGAAAACTGTGTTTTTTTGAGATCGAACTGTCACATCATATGTGCGATAGTTTTCAAAGAGAAGTGCTGCTTGTAGTGTTTGGAGTGTTGTGAATTGCTACAGAAATGGCAAACACAGATGGAATGAGTTAGCTTATGAGTGATAAGCTAGACAAGAACAACTTCCATTTTGTGAGATTCAGAATGAAAAATTTCCTGATGGGAAAAGGCTACTGGAAGTAAATCCAAAGAGAGAACAAAAATGCTTCATAGCTACTAGAGAGGAATCCAACTGCGGACCAATTAACAGCATATGAGGAATGGAATCAAGAAGCACGAAAGGTAAAGTATTGGCTATTTGTTAGCATACAGGATAGCATGCTTGGGCATATACAAGATGCCAAGACTTCGAAAGAGGCTTGGAACAATTTGGTCACTTTGTATGAGACTAATACAAATGCATGGAAATTGCAACTCAAGAATGAGCTGCATACATTAGAAAAGAAGAGCATGTTAGTAAGTGACCACACTCTGAAAATCAAAAGCATATGTGAGTCACTTGCATCTATTGGCATGAATGTAGATGATGATGATAAGGTGGAAGTGTGCCTTCGTGGATTAGGAGCTACATATAAGTAGTTCAGAACGTCTATACAGACTAGAGAAAAGGTTTCGAATTTTGCTGATTTGGTATCCATGCTAATTATTGAAGGAAAGAATCTTGGTGAGGATTCAAACTCCAACGGAAAGCCTAGTTCTGAGCAAGTATTCTACTCTAGAAGAGAAGAGGTAGAGATAGAGGTTTCGGAAGTGGAAGAGGAAACACTAACCAAGGCCAAGGTCAACAATAGAATCCTGTAGGAGGAAGAGGAGAGTTTCAAGGCAGGGGAGCCAAAGAGGTCACAAAAGATTCCAAAGAAATGATTCAGGTAATGATAGTAAAGCATGCTAGGATTGTGGTAAACTTGGACACTTTGAACGTGATTGCAGGTTGAAGAATCAAAATAACAGAAGGTAGCAAAACAACTATGCATTGACAAGTGCAAATGATTATGAGAAGTTGTTCAGGGTTCAACATCACACAATGAATAGGATGTCTGTTGGTGTTTCAAAATGGAATGATAATGTCTGGTATGCTGATTCAGGGGCTTCAAATCACATGAACAATCATGCAGAATGGTTTAGTAGTTTGTAGAAATTCCCAGTTCTTGGATATGTTGAAACAGGTGATGATACATTGCATCCTATCGAGCATATAGGAAACATAGCATTGTCTATGAAGGACAGGAAGGTAAAACATCTTACTGAGGTGTTGCATGTTCCAAACATAACAAAGAATTTGGTTTCTATTGGACAAATGGTTGACTAGTGATTACAAGTCACGTTCAATGCTGATTGGTTATATGTAGAAGAATACAAAGATGGTCGAGGATTGATCGCAAAAGGAAAAAAGTGGGTAGGATGTTAACCTTAAATGTGAAAGTTCCTGAAAGGAATGCAACAATGTTTGCAAAAGGTGCATGATTTATTGCTGATATAGGGATGTGGCACAAACAAATTGGAGATGCAAATCTGCAAACGCTGAAACTCATGTATTCAAAGGAGATCGTTCATGGACTACCAAATTTCAAGGTTTCAAAGATGCAAAAGGTATGTGGAGCATGTCAATTTGGTAAACAGTCAAGATCATCGTTTCCACATGACAAGCATGTTAGTGAGAATGTGCTAGAAACAGTACATACAGATGTTTGCGGTGCTGCAAAGACCACATCTATGGGTGGTTGTAGGTTTTATGTTACTTTCATTGATGACCATACACGAAAAGTGTGGGTATATTTTATGAAAGAGAAGAGTGATGTATTCACTCACTTCCGCAATTTTAAGGCTATTGTGGAAAAGGATATAGGGAAGTATATTCAAACATAAAGATCTGAAGGAGGAGGTGAATACATGTCAAATGAGCTCAGCAATTTTCTTAAAAGTCATGGAATTCGACATCAATTTTCATGCACGTACACACCACAACAGAACGGTGTTGTTGAACGCAAAAATAGACGTATTGCAAAAATAACAAGAGCCTTGATGGCTAAAAAGAATATGCCTCATTGTTGTTGGGCATAAGCTGTGCATACAGCTATATACATTATGAACAAAACTCCAACTGCTGTTGTACATCAGGTTTCACTTGAAGAGAAGTTCAGAGGTAAAAAGCCAAACTTATCACATATGAACATTTTTGGTTGTATTTCATATGTACATGTTCTAGATGAGTTGAGGACAAAGCTTGATCCAAAAGAAGAAAAATGTGTCTTCATTGGATACTCCCTTGAGCAAAAGGGATATAAATGTTATAACCCACTCACACGATAGGTGAAGGTGAGCAGGTATGTGGTTTTTTATGAAATGTCAAGCTTCTATGCAAATGCCAAAGAAGGAGTGAGTCTTGAAACAAATAACAAAGAAAATGCTGAAAAATTAAGTGCAGAATCTCAAGTTTTGAGTGGATCGGATGCATCACCATGCAATAGTTCCAACTCAAATCCATGGAGTGGAAGATTACGTGGAAATTTCTGTCTAGGAAATTCATCAAATACATCTAAGAAAGGTAAAGAGAAGCTTTCTGCTAGTCATAAAACATGTGCAATTTTTGAAGACATTGATGGAGATTCAAGCGGCTCAGAAAAGAGTCTTGATGAGGAACTTGGATTGCCCTTTGTGAAGACTCCAGGAGCAAGAAAGGCATATGTAGATGATACAAGGAGAGGTGACCAAGGACCAAGAAGATCTGGGAGGATGCAGAATTAAAAGCAACGATTGACATATGATAGTTACATTGCTCGTCATTGTGCCTACATGACAAAGGTAATACAAGATGCTGAACCTTCTTGCTTTGAAGATGCAATTGGAAATGTAGATTGGGAAAAAGCTATGGATGAGGATATGGCTGCACTTTATGGGAATCATACATGGAAGCTGGTTCCATTTTGGCAAGGAAAGAAACCCATAGGCTGCAAATGGATTTACAAGGTAAAGCATAATGCTAATGGTAGCATAAGTAGGTATAAAGCATGATTGGTAGCTAAAGCATATGCGCATACATATGGTATTGAGTATGAGGAAACATTCAGCCCTGTAGCTAAAATGTCTACGGTTAGAACACTTGTTGCATTAGCAACAACAAAAGGATGGACTTTCCATCAGATGGATGTGAAGAATGCTTTTCTACGTGGTGAGTTACAGGAAGAAGTATATATGGACCAGCCACAAGGATATGAAGATTCAAAGAATCCAGAATATGTGTGCAGGTTGCAAAAGGCTTTGTATGGGCTTAAGCAAGCTGCACGTGCATGGCATGAAAGGATTACTGATTACTTAACCAGCAGTGGGTTTTCTATGTGTGATGCAGATCATTCAATATATGCAAGGAAGGCTGATGATGGCATCACCATTGTGGCGATTTATGTTGATGACATGATTTTAGGTGGTGATAATGAAGAAAGCATCAAAGAGGTAAAGCAAATTCTTATGGAGGAATTCGACATGAAACATCTTTATGTGTTCTGCTATTTCTTGGGCATTGAGTTTATTCATACAGAAATAGGTATATGGATGTCACAAAGGCAATATGCCTTGAATATGCTGCAAAAGTATGGTATTGCTGACTTTAAGCCAATTTCTATGCCATTAGATTAGAATTGGAAGTTAGATACTATGTCAGGTGAACCATTGGACAATGCTATTATGTATAGGAAAATTGTGGGAAGCTTGATATATCTCACAATTACGAGGCCTGATCTTAGCTACACTATTGGACTTGAAAGTCAATTTATGCAGGTTGCCAGGAAGCCACTTTTCGATGCTTTGAGGTGCACTCTATGTTATGTGAGTGCTACTTTGGATTATGCATTGTTTTATGAAGATGGTGTAGATTTGCAGGTTCATGGATACACCAATCCAAATTGGGTTGGTAGTACTCCAGATAGAAGATCTACTAGTCGCTTTCTATTCTCACTTTGAGGTGCAGCTATTACATGGAGTAGAAAGAAGCAACCCACTTTTGCTTTGTCCAGTACAGAGGCTGAGTATAGAGGTCCTGCAATGGCAGCATGTGAGGCATCATGGATGGAGATGCTACTTGCAGATTTAGGTGTGGAATTGCAAAAGACTATCACTATCCATGGTGATAATCTTAGCAGTATTCGCAAGTGATATTGATATTGCTTTTGTGAGAACAAATGAGCAAGTTGCTGATATTTTCACTAAAGCACTTGGAGCAGAGAAGCTGAAGAAGTTTCGGAAGATGCTAGAAGAAAGCATATCAAGGTACATTTGTTCTAGCACGGAACCTTATTTTTCATGCTAGAACAAAGCATATCAAGGTACATTATGGCTTCATCAGAGAGAAGGTATTCGCAAGTGATATTGATCTTGCTTTTGTGAGAACAAATGAGCAAGTTGCTGATATTTTCACTAAAGCACTTGGAGCAGAGAAGCTGAAGAAGTTTCGGAAGATGCTTGGATTAGAGGACATGACGTTGAGCTTCAGGGCGAGTGTTGAGATAACAAGCTCAACATGTGATGGTCCAGGGTGACACGTATCAACTTTTTGTTTCTTTGACATGTATAGTGGTCACACTAGTATATCTCAAGGATACTTCATTAATCTTTATTAGATTTATCTACCGAGAGTGATGGCACATTTGTTCCTTGCCAGGTCACTGAGTCCGGCACATTAGGTTTTTTCTTATGTACAAGTCTTTATATATTGCACTTTCTGTATTCTTATTTCAGGTCATTCTTGTACATTCCTTTTTATGTAATAGAAGAAGGATAAGAAGATCATTTCTTCCTCTCCTCAATCTATGTGCGTGCTTCTCCCTGAGAGCTAGAGTGTGTGTGTGTGTGAGCTCTCTTCCTTATCTCCTTCTTAGTGAGAACCTCATGGAAAACACTTTATTGTTTAACTCTGCAACCTCTTTAAAAAGAGATGCTTGCATATTCATTAAATTTTCCATTTGTTTGCACAAAATATCCAATTAAAATTCAATTGCAATCTTAGGGGCAACTACAACATTGGCCATAGCCATAGTTGCAGGTATTGGCATGTTAGAATGCCCCACTATAGGTAGATCTTTAGGCTAAGGAGAAATTGATCTTTCATAAAGTAGGGATTGTCATTGCCTCATTTAAGCAACGGCCTGTATTTTGCATTTAGCGACTTGCAGTCGTCTGTCAATCCGTACCTTTTTCTAGGCTCTTCTATTCTTCATTCTACTTCAGCTCTATCTTCTTGGCTTAATATCTTCAAGAAGAGGATGCTAAGATTAGGGCTTAATGCATTCCTATCATCTTCAGGAACTAGAGTAAACCATCTCATAAATTCAACATGAAGGTGAGTTAGAGACTCATTAGTCATAGGGGAATTAACCCATCTCAAAAAACTCTTCCCAACTATGTTGACTAAAATCTTCAAGAAATACCATTTTATGAAGTTCTTTCCTAGAAGCAGCCCAAGGTTTACTAGCATATAACATTTGGTTGCGGCTATCCTTTCCTTTGGGACCACCGAAGCTAAGCTCTTCTGTGACAAGATGAGGGATTAGTTGTTCAAAACCTGGATATGCATCTTTCAAGTTAATGGAAGTTATAAAAGGCTTCCATCTTTCATCTTCTCTCAAGCCATTGAGAGTATAACACACAAGATCTTCGTCTTCAACCGTTGTGCCAATAGAAGCTAAAGCATCGCTTAGCTCCTTAATCTTCAAAGTATATTCAGCTATGGATTGACTCGAACTTTACTTGATTGTGTTCAACTCATTCTTGAGTTGAAGTTTCCTAGCTTTGGTATTTGTTGAATACATCCTTTCAAGAGCTTCCCAAGCATCCTTAGCTTTCTCTAGATATTGAATATGACCTACCATGGCATTAGTAATGACTTGCGAAATGAGGAACATGACTCTCCTATTCCTCTCTTCCCATTCTTTTGCTTGCCTCCTTTGGACTTCGGTGGCCATAGCTTGATTGATTTGAGGTTGAGCATCATCACGGCTCACAATACCCCATAAGCCTTTGCCCATTAGGTAGTTGGTCATTCTAAACCTCCACATTGGATAGTTATCCTTATCCAACTTCTCTACTTGTTGACCCAAGTCAACCATTAAAGAGTATCAAAGACTTTGAGAGTTACCTTGAATAGTTATAGTCCTTTGCTCTTGCGTTTGTGAAGCTCCTCCTTGTTTTATAGCTCCTCTTTTGCTTTTCTTTATCTCCAGTTCTGTTGATGAAGCTTCAGCACCAAGTTTGCTCTGATACCAACTGTGGAGAATGAGTTCTCCTATGTGCAACGGAAGTGTGTAGTGAACCCTTGTATGTCCAGCACTTGGACGAACTTGAGTTTTACCTTCTCTTCATGCCTTGGATTTGCTTGGAAGAATAATGTAAAGCTCCAAATAGTTTTGTAGTTCTTTCAAACAAAGAACCTTTTTGAACAAAGGCAATACTATTTTGATCTTCCAAAACTAAGATTCTGTTATACCATATTTTCTCTTCCTTAGAGCTTTGAGAAGATAGTGCTCTAAGTTACCACCATTGTATCGTGGTTTTAAGAGAGAAAATTTTTGTATTACTACCTTAAGTCTATGGCCTTGCTGATCAGGCATGCCATGGGCTTTTATGGAATTTAAAATTCCATAAGAGGGATTTTAAGCTTAAGGTATTTTCAAGAAGTTATATTTATTTGGCTTTTAATTACTAAGCCAAACATAAATGAATTAAATGGTGTATAGTGGCCAATTGGCCTCATCACCATTCTTTTTAGAAGCTAATAAAATAAAATCCTACTTAAGCTTAACTTCAGGAATTTAATCTCCCTCTTAACTCAAAAACCCATGTAAAATGTTCCATGTGCATACTAGTGTATGGAAAATGGTTCCACCTTTATTGGAAAAGGTGTTGCATGCATAAGGTAATTCAAAAATTGAACCCCTCATTAAAGCATGCAAAAAGTCCCAATTTGGAACTTTTGTTCATTCAAAGGATGGTGCAAAAGTTTCATGCATCTTTCTTTCTGTGCATATGAGTTGCCATAATGTATATGTCATAAACCATGACTATATTTATGCATATCAAATCTTTCTTTTCCAAACCCATGTTAACATAATGCATAGTGCGGAACCCTAAGTACCATTTTCTAATGTCCTAGAAATAATGGACTCTATAGTAAATGGAATTACCATCTACTTCAGCATCGAGATTTGATTGGCAATGTCAATTATTCTCAGATTACTCACTATGTCATAAGAGATAATATGTAGTTGAGATTTAAACTAGCTCTATTACCAAGTGACATAAAAGGGATCTTTTGTAGTATATCTGAATCAAGGAATAATTGAAAAAGTCAATTTAAGAATGGTCTTGTCAAATTAAAATTACAACTAAGACTTGGTAAGTTAAAATTTTCATGAGCACCAACACATGCTATGGAAGTCACACTTACAAGTCCAAGAAGTAATAGATCTTACTTGATGAGAAGAAGGTTTTATCTTAAAATTCAAGTTAAAGTTATCTTTACTTAAGTGGAAGTGTAAGTCGGATGGTATGGGACATCTAGGCTTATATTACCACTGGAGTTGATTCGGTGGTATGGGACATCGAATTTAGTGGTAACTCCAAACTTGAACCTCCGGAAATTTGCTCTATATGCTTGGAGAAGAGAAAGCAAAAAAGCTCTAAAAGGTTCTTTTAACTAGGAAGGACAATAAAATATTGAAAATAAACTCTTTCAAATACTTCTGAAAGAGCACAATTTTCAATTTACTCTCAGGTAGTTTTCGAGGATGAAAACTTTTAAGGAGGGGAGAAAGTCCCTAAGAACTTGTATCTTATGCCTTGAAAAGACCAAATAGGGTATTGCAAGGTAAAAGATAGGCAAGAAATAGATAAAGTTGAAGTACCTCCTCGTATTCTAGTACTACATATATCTTTCATTGCTACTTCCAACTAAATGAAGCTCTCAAAGATTGGGAATTCTCAAAGAATCCCAATGCAAGAGAAGACTTGCATACACCATGAGGATTGTATAAATCCTAAGTGGGTTAGGAAAAGTAGTGGGATGAGCTATAAAGCATCATCCTAAAAGTATCTTGATGCTTTATGAGGATAACATAACATACGTTATGGATTTCAGTAATATAGACCTAAGGAATATGGCTTCTTGTATGAAGCATAATACCTAGATCCCCAAGTAAAACCCATGGGTAGAGCTTTGAACATGAAGGGATCTATTTGAGAAAGACCTAGTCTTATCTCTTATTCTCGCTAAAGAAGAGAAGTAAGCCAAAAGACCCAAGTAGGGCAAAGATCAAGTCAAACTTTAAGTTTGATAAGATGAGTCACACCACATTAAATGGTTAACCAATTGTTTAAATAATATTAGTAGTGGTGTATCTAAGCACCTTAGTCCTTGCTCTTATAATTTCGTACCATAGTATGAAGGGCATTTAAAAGGATAGAAAAGGTGAGGAAAGTATAGAGACAAAGTTATGTCGATTGGATGAAGAACCCACCAGTATGGGACAGTGGGTAATGATTCCCATTGAGTACTTTTTCTTGATGGCCAGAAGGAAAAGGGACTCATGATCCAATGGAATACATCAAGAAGATAATGTCTAGGAATGAGTATCTTCTTCAATTATCCTCTCAAAGGGAAGAATAATTCTTCCAACAAAATATGAAAGGATCTATCTCTCATAAAGAGTTAGAAATAAGGAGAGGATCAACTTTTTTGAGTTTGAAGGTAAACTCCAAAGAATGAAGCTCTAAAAGCTTCATCCGAAAGAATGACTTGAAATTGCAGGATCATAAAAATGATCTTAGACCAAGCTTGAAAGAAAGCTAAGAAAGATCATCTTTTTTATACTTGTTAATTCAAGTTAACTCAAGAATAGGAAAGATCTAATTATGCTGTCAACATAGGGCATCTTTAATAGATCTAGAATAAAAGGGGGAGAACTTTGAAAGGATCAAGAAGACCTTTAAGGTTTGAGATCCAACTAAAGATCCGTAAGGATTAAGCAGTGAAGAAATTATTGGAATAATCTATTTCTACTTATGACCTTAAAGATAACACGACCTTTTACACTATGATTTCCCATCTTGGGACGTATTTATAAAGATTATCTTTTTGGAAGAACAAGTAAAATAGGGTTCAATCAGTTGAAGTCTACAATAGTTAAATTAATCCCTATGGATTCTAGTCCCTTAAAGTGGATTCTCAAAACTACGTAAAGTTTTGATCCACTTTTGGTAAGCTATTCAAATTCTCTCCGAGGATAAAGAAAATGTTATATCCTTGTAAAAACTAGATAATCCACCTTTTGGTTAGGTAGGGATTACATAATAAAATTCCCCTCTATTTAGATTTCTTGGAGGTGAATTACAAACAACAAAATCCACCCATTTCACTAAACGAGAGTGATTTGGGCAGGGATTATGTAAGATTCATCTTCCTTTTAGAAGAAGTTGGATTCTAACTTGAGAGATGAATTTGATAAGGAAGCCTTCAGTAGCATTCATCTATTTTGCTAGATCCATGCACTATTGATGCAAAGAGATGGGCCAAGGTAGGAATTTAGCTGAAATCACTTTGACTCCACCTAATCCACATGTTTGAGCTTTGGAGACCAAGATGACACATGGATTAAACAAAGGAAATAGGCAGGAATGTTCTCTTCCCCCCTTTTCATTCTTTTCATACTTTGCATTCGACTTGGTTCTTTTTTGTATGCAAAACGAGATGGAACTTTGAATGATTGGGGAAGGGAATCAGACCACACATGGATTCTCCTCTTTAAAAATTCATTTAGGATAGAAATCACCCTTTTGAATTAAGAGGCAAATTAGAGAGATGAAGGCCATGATCTTTGAGATTGATCATGGTGCACAGGGGAATATCCCAAGGTATATATCTCCACTCATTTTCGAGGAAGGAAATGCTTTTAAGGGGGGGAGAATGTTGTATAATTACATGGGTCTAAGGGGTAGAACCCTTGGTTTTCTAGGTATGAAACCCTTTGGATTTATGGTTTATTTATCCCTTTTAGATGGGTCTTGAACCTTAGGGTTAATTCTCTAAGGTTGACGACCTTAGGCTTGATTGGAAGCTTCTTCTAGCCACTTGGTTTGTACATGAGAGCATGGAGAGTCTTCTTTTAGAAGCCATGTGATTTCATGTGATTACCTAAGCTTGAAAACCATGTGAACACCTTAGGGACCCATGTGATGGAAGGTAATGTCCCGTTGAGAGGGACTTACCCCCTTGGACTTGGACCTATATATTGGAGGGGTTGGTTGGGCGGAAACACATCTCTCTTCCTAGTGTGTAGCCTTGCTAGTTGGTCTTCTTAGTTTGTGTGGAAGCCTTGGAGCTCTGACACAACAACGACCCATTTCCAACTCCTACAACAAATATACAGAATGTTAGATGAATACACATGGCATGCTTAACACAAACAAATTCAATACAACAAATGATACTTACAAATTCATGATAATAGTATTATATCTTCCACTGCCCAAATGTGATGGTTCGATCGTATCTAGATGTGTGGTTGCGGCATCTCACTACTGGCAATATCGATCATGAGTATGCTATTGATTATCGCGAGTCATATCCCAATCCTCAGCATCTAACCATACAGGCTTTCCTAAGTCTGCTTTGAAAGCATCACGAGCCTCGGATTATCGATAGGACATACGTTCACGTGTGGTGTGTTGAATCCACTTTGAGTTGAGAAGAGGATGCCCATGTGGTGGTCGGAACTACTGATAGATCGTCTCTATGATATATT
>CM035413.1:165223305-165263305 GCA_020310875.1 Ceratopteris richardii | reverse complement strand
TATCTCCTCAAATTTATCTCATATTTTTTTGTTACCTCACATTAGAAGTTATAAAACATCTCAAGAAGTGTGGAATGCGCTTGAAGCCTTCTTCTCATCAAGTACAAAGGCCATGAAGCATCAACTATGGCTGGACTTTACAACTCTCAAGAAATCTCCCAAACAAAATGTGATAGATTTTGTCACAAATCTCAAGGACATAGTAGATCTATTGGGAAGCACTGGAGAGGTAATAGAAGAAGAGAAAATTGTAAGTCAGGTCATAAATGGCTCAAAGGAAGATGAAAAGTGGGAAGCATTCACCACATCTATGGATCTATACATGGATATGCATGTAGTAGATTTCAATACACTCATAGGACAACTGCTTACTCAAGAGGCTGAGCTTATCAAGAATGGAGAAGGCTCCAAAGGTAATCAATCTTATGCTTTGTATACTGATAAAAGAAAGTCCAAAGAGAACAAAGGAAGAGGAAAGAAAGTGGATGATGAAGAAGGTACACATCAAGCTAAGTATGTAGGTAGAGGAAGACATGGTAGAGGTAGAGGGAGAGGAGGAAGACAAGCCAAGGGGAGATCCCAAGTCTCTAATCCCTGTTCAATTTGTGGATTAACTAATCATATAACTAAAAATTGCTTTAGGAATTCTAGGAATCAAAGAGGCAGAGGCTACAATAGAGGAAGTTATGGCTACTCTAGAGGAAGGACCAACAACTTCAATGGCTACTACAACAATAAAAACCATCCAAACTATCAAGGAAGCAATAGAGGAAGAAGAGACTTTAATAACTACATAGAAGAATCAAATCAATAGGACTCATTGCTAATCATGAACATGGGATTGCCTCAAGGTTAATCTGATGAGCATGTTTTCTACATAGATTTAGGGTTTTCCAATCATGTGGCAGGAAATGTGGCTCTCCTATCAGATTTAGAAGATCCAAGGAACAAGCATGAAGTGCAAACACGTGATGATACAAGAAATCTAGTGGAGAAGTTAGGAAATTTAAAAGCACCTGATGGAAACATCAACCTGCTTAGCAAGGTACTCTATGTCCCTACCATCACAAAGAAATTGATAAGTGTAGGACAGATTGTGGAGAAAGGCCGACAAGTTAGGTTCACAAAAGCAAGAGAGTTTGTTCAAGATCGAAGTCACGGATTCAAAAGAATTGCAAAAGGTGAAACGATAGGTATATTTTTCACATTTGAATTACAAGACACTAGGAACATTGGTCTCTTTAATTATGGTAGTCATACACTCACAGAATTAGAAATATGATACAAAAGCTTAGCACATATTGGTGAAAGATCATTAAAGCAAACTTGCAGGGACCGAAGTGTACTTGGAATCCCTAATTTCTCCAAGCAACACAAGATTTAAAGTGTAGTGCATGTCAATTTGGAAAGTCTCAGAGGTTACCATTCATTTAGAAAGGATATATGCATGGAGATCTCTTGGATTTGGTTCATAGAGATGTATGGGTACCTAGCAAGGATGCTTCAATATCTGGATCAAGGTATTACGTATCCTTCATTGATGATTGCAGTAGATGGACTATACTATACTTTATAAAACACAAGGACAAAGCCTTTTCATGCTTTAAAACATAATTAGCTCTTGTGGAGAATCAAACAAGTAAAACATTAAAAAGGATAACATCAAATGGAGGGGGAGAGTACTTGTCCCATGAATTTGGCTCTGTTCTTCAAGAGATGGGGATTAAAAAAGAGATTAATACGAGGTACACTTGTGAGAAAAATGGAGAGTTGCAGAGAGAAGGAATAGGACATTGTCGAAGCCGCAAGGTCTATGCTAAATGAAAAACACTTACCTAATTGTTTATGGGCTGAGGTTGTATCAACAACCACTTATTTGATTAATAGGTTACCTTCAAACTCACCTGATGGCATGACACCATATGAGGCTTGGAATGGAAGAAGACTGAGCTTGGATCGTTGTAAGATTTTTGGATGTATTGCTTATGCTCATGTTCCTTCATAGGTTAGAGGGAACATGGATCCAAAAGAAGAAATGTGTGTATTCATTGGATATGACAACCAAAAAGGCTATAGATTGTACAATCCAACAACCAAAGGATTCTTGGTGAGTATTGATGTAGTGTTTGATGAGAATAATTCTTGGTATCAAGATTCATGCAAGAAGATCAACTTACCATATGATCTTGAAGAAGATTTTCCAAAACTTGTCAAGGGCAAACTTCCTAAAATTTAAGAGCAAGATACCTCAAAAGACAATGAAGCAATTCAAATTGAAAAACCCAAAATGTGGAAGTCGAAAGGTAAAGCTACAATGCAGGAACTTGGACAAGAGGCAAAATCATCACATCACGGCCTAAGGAGGTCCATGAGGGAGAAAAGAAAACCAGAGAGGTATGGGTTTGATACTTCACTATTTACTAAACAGTCAATCTATCTAGCATAGGACATAAATAAAGAGGAACCCTCAACATTTGAGGAAGCAAAGAAGAAATTAGAATCGAGCCATGCAATGGAAGAAGAAATTGAAGCTCTTGAGGAAAATAATACTTGGGAATTAGTTCCCAAGTCTTCATCAATGAAAGTGATAGGTTCAAGATAGATTTACAAATTGAAGAAGAACTGAGATGGCTCCATTAACAGGTATAAGGTAAGGCTTGTGGCAAAAGGCTTTGCACAAACTCTAGGGAATTGACTATGAGGAGACTTTCTCTCCTGTGGCAAAGATGCCTACAATTAGAGTCCTGCTTGATATTGCTTCTTCCAAGAATTGGAAGATACTTCAATTGGATATAAAAAATGCATTTCTTAAAGGATGGATAACACAAGAGGTGTATATGGCACAACCACCTAGTTTTGAGAACTAAGTACATCCTGATTATGTGTGAAAACTTAATAAAACTCTTGGAATCACAGGCTTGTTTCATTCTTAGAGGACAAAGGATTTCAACCTAGCAAGGCAGATCCATCACTCTTTATAAAAAAGAGTAATTCTAACATCTATTTGTGTGTGTATGTGGATGATATTATACTAATAGGAAATGATGCAGATGGCATAAAGAAGGTCAAGGACAAGATGAAAGAAGAGTTCAAGATAACTGACATAGGATCACTTACATACTTCCTAGGATTGGAAGTGGTATACAAAGATCATGGTCTATTCATTACTCAAATGAACTATATTAAAGACTTTTTGACAAAGTTCAAGATTGTAGGATTGCAGGTACTCAAATGGAGCTTAATCATAAATTGAGTTCACATGAAGGTGAACTCATAGAAGATGTGATAGGTTATCAAAGTGTTGTGGGTAGTTTGACCTATGCCACACTGGCAAGAGTAGATATATGTTATAGTGTGAATGTGCTAAGTCAATTTATGCATACACCTAGGAAACCTCACATGGAAGCTACCAAGAAGATACTCAGATATCTCAAAGGGACCATGAATGAAGGGTTATACTACCCTTATGTTTTTGATTTAAGTATAAAGTTGTTCTCTAATGGAGATTGGGTTGGCTCCAAGGAAGACAGAAGGAGTACCTCAGGATATCAACCTTTGCAGGATCAAAACTTGTCTCATGGTCATCCAAGAAGCAACCCACAGTTGTTCTCTCCACTTTTTCATGCAAGGACTAGACATATTGAATTACACTACCACTATGTAAGAGAGAAGCTTGTGAGCAAGGAAATTTAGCTTTCTTCTGTGTCAACCCATCAACAATGTGCGCACATTTTAACCAAGGCATTAGATGGAACAAAACTTAGTAAATTAAAACGTATGATTGGTTTGTAGGTAACCTTGGACGATTGAAGACTTCAAGCTTACTTGAATTGAGGGGGAGATGGTGGAATAAGTTCATTACAAGTCAAAGTGTTGTTCTGAGTCTTCAAATGACCTAGAAACTTGAATCAAATGATAAAGGTTTGAAGAGTCCACTTGTGATTTCACTCTTGTAACCTTTGAGTTTTTACTTGATGTAAATGTGAAAGAATCTAAAGGGGTTGAATCCACTTGATGAGTAGGAAAATAACTCCATGACTTCATGATTGAATTAGTTGGAGAATCAATCACTAAAAGTTAGGAGATTTGTTTTAGGTGAGCAAGATTCAAATTCAAATCTTGGATCCGATCATCACTATATATACACATCAATTAGCTGAACTTCATGACATATCAGAGTGTGATCTCAAGCCACACACATGTACCAATAAGTCCGTTGTACTTTGCGCTCAATATAGATTTATTTTCATGATCATTTGTGACCATGTCTTTATGACTATATGAGTGTATTGTTCACTGTCATACTTCTTAGTTTTTTTAGTAACATTCTAGAGATGGTTTCTCTCAGAATGGTGCATCATTTTCACTGATTTAACTTGGTAAAGTTAGCTCTCTAGTCTATTCTATAGTGGCAAAGTTTCATTGCATTTGGAGTTCAAAATCATGAGATATATTCATTTGAAGTCACTCGTATCTATGCAACTTCTACCTCTTGAAAAGTTGGGATCACATACCTGACTTGCTAAACTTATTTCTCTTAGTATGGTCAATCATTTTTTATGAAATAAGTTCCAATAGTTTGCATTGCTTCCTAATTAGATTCATTTAAAATCTCTCTAGTGAATTGTAAGCAGAGAATGAGCACTGAGTGAAATACTCAAGCATTCATGAACAAATTAGATAATTTCATCATGTTGACTATTGGTCAAACTAGCTTGTTTTGATTGAACTTTTTGAGAACGACCTTACAAGATACATTGGGTGTATAATAAATCCTTTGGCAAGCACCACTTCATCTTTACCAGATACAAATCAATCTCTTCACAAGACCAACACATATTAATTTGAATATTTATAAAAACTTACATCATACAAAGCACACAAACACACATTCTAATAAATATATTATATTTCTTATAAGTATACATATTCTCATATAGCATAAATGCACACTTACTTAAGCACACATAGGTATAGAGTCACATTCTTATACATTCAGGTAAAGTTTGCCTTTATAATAAGTGAATATATAAGGTATCGTGCTTACCCATAAGGTTTCATATGGAAAGAGAGAGAGAGAGAGAGAGAGAGAGGGAGAGACAATAAGAGATAGATTAGAAAAGAGAGAGATCCAAAAAGATCTCGTAATCGCACCACAGATCTAAACGTTGGAGATCTCTTCTTTCAAATGCACGTGAATGATGATCGAAGAGCGGTTTAACATTTTTTATTTTTTGCAAACATCACATAAGCGATAAAAAACTCTCGTGCCCTGATACGCAGTTGTGTTGTATAAGCGATGCCTTAGCATCGTATAAGTGACATTGAGAACTATCGCATAAGCGATGCTCGTGCCTATATTATAAGCGACACTTACGGCCAAGTCATATAAGTGAGGCAAAATAATCGACGCTAATGTTTACGTCGCTCTTAGCGTTGGTAACAACATCGGAAATAACATCAACATTAACATCGTCTAGATGACGGTACGCGCTCAACGGCCACTCCGATGAAATGGTCGATCATGAAATGATGCAAATGCGTCGCGTTAAGCATTTGCTATGCCCCCTTTATTCTTGTAGTGTGAGGGCATTTTCTAAAGGCAAAGCAAATGGCCCTCTGTATACTTATTAAGGTTTTCATACTCAAAACCCAAACCAAAAGAGGTAGATGCAAATAACCTCTTCCAATATTTACAAAACTGAGATATACAAAAAATCTGTAGTAAAATCCATGCATTTACTATGATGGAATATTTACCATCAAGTCACAGTAGAATTCTCCCTCCCTAAGTACTAGAAATTATTATGTTAGAAAAAATTTAGGTCTTTACCCTTCATCCATATCACGAGCTTGCTAACGGAAAGAAATTCATCCATAGGACGAGCAATATGACGAGACAATTATGCTCAATGTGAAGATGACTATAAGCAGGAGAAGACAACAAAAAAAAAACACGACAAATCCAAAAATGAATATGAGAACACTCCATAAATGTATCTTTCAAAAATAACATATGTATAATGAAATGAAGACACAAAAGTCCACCACTTCAGAAATATATCTTTGAAAATGCTCCGCACAAATTTCATGGCTTCACAGCTAATTCATAACTAGACCACAAATATCTCTTGAAATCGAAAGCACATGGAGCTTTCTTAACAGAACGCTTAAAACGAAAACATCTCAAGATTATGAGTCATTACGCTTTTACAAGCATCTAGTAATTTGCGACATTGAATGCATCTCAAGATTATGATCCATTACACTTTTACAAGCAAGTCGGGATTCCCATCAATAGGGTAATGCACGCTTGGCTTCTCCTCATAATTGGGCCCTTACAAAATGTGCATACAACCATGAGGGGTAGACATTGATCATATACTAACATGGTCAAGGACCCTAGAAAAGTAAAGGGCTAGAGCTTGGGGGGAGCCAAGGATTTAGCACGTCTTCAAGGTTATCCATATCCTCATAGTGGCCATATGAGGGCGTGTATGGACCTTGGGGAAGATTCTTGATGTGCAGATGGGCAAGGGCTATTTAAGGCTAGGAGAAGAGTGGTAGGTAGCTGATTGTGATCTTTCATTTGGTAAAAACGCTTCTGAGAGAGTGAGGGAAAGATGAAGCTTTGGGGAGAAAGTGTGTTGAGAAGGCAACACTTCATCATTAGATACATATCATTCATATATTAGTGCAATTTCTAACATAGACCTGTTGGAGCAAGTTCATGACAAGTCAATGTGTTGGCTTGAGTTTTCAAATGACATAGAAATATGAATCAAATGATAAAGCTTTGAAGAGTTCACTTGTGAACTCACTCTTGTAACCTTTGAGTTTTTACTTGATGTAAAAGTGAATGAATCTAAAGTGGTTGAATGCATTTGATGAGTAGGAAAAGAAATCCATGAATTTTTTATTGAATTAGTTAGAGAATAAATCACTAAAAGATAGGAGATTTAATTTAGGTGAGCAAGATTCAAATTCAAATCTTGACTCCAATCATCACTATAGATACACATGGTTTAGTCACGGGGTTAACAACACAATTAATTGAACTTCATGCCATATCAGAGTGTGATCTCAAAGCACACGCATGTTTCATTGGATTTGGACTTCAAAAACGTGAGATATATTCATTTGACGTCACTTGTACCTCTGCATCTTCTACCTTTTGAAAATTCAGGATCACATCTCTGACTTGCTAAACCTATTTCTCTTAGTATGGTGAATCATTTTCTATTAAATAAGTCCCAATAGGTTGCATTCCCTCCTATTTAGAATCCTCTAAAATCTCTCTAGTCAATTGTAATCAGAGAATGAGCAGTGAGTGAAATACTGAAGCATTCATGACCAAATTAGAAAATTTCATCATGTTGATTATTGGTCAAACTAGTCTGTTTACCTCGACCTGCATATAACATTTGGTTGCGGCTATCCTTTCCTTTGGGACCACCGAAGCTAAGCTCTTCTGTGACAAGATGAGGGATTAGTTGTTCAAAACCTGGATATGCATCTTTCAAGTTAATGGAAGTTATAAAAGGCTTCCATCTTTCATCTTCTCTCAAGCCATTGAGAGTATAACACACAAGATCTTCGTCTTCAACCGTTGTGCCAATAGAAGCTAAAGCATCGCTTAGCTCCTTAATCTTCAAAGTATATTCAGCTATGGATTGACTCGAACTTTTCTTGATTGTGTTCAACTCATTCTTGAGTTGAAGTTTCCTAGCTTTGGTATTTGTTGAATACATCCTTTCAAGAGCTTCCCAAGCATCCTTAGCTTTCTCTAGATATTGAATATGACCTACCATGGCATTAGCAATGACTTGCGAAATGAGGAACATGACTCTCCTATTCCTCTCTTCCCATTCTTTTGCTTGCCTCCTTTGGACTTCGGTGGCCATAGCTTGATTGATTTGAGGTTGAGCATCATCGCCGCTCACAATACCCCATAAGCCTTTGCCCATTAGGTAGTTGGTCATTCTAAACCTCCACACTGGATAGTTATCCTTCTCCAACTTCTCTACACACACACATACATACACACATACATATACACACATGCATACACACACATATACACACATGCATACATACACACACACATATACACGCACACACATACATACACACACATATACACACATGCATACATACACACACACATTTACACACGTGCATACATACACACACACATATACACATGCACACATACACACACACATATATACACACACACACACACATATACACACATGCATACATACACACAGACATATTACACCCACACATATACACCCACACATATACACCCACACATATAAACACATGCATATAGATATGCATATATACACACACATGCACACATATATAATCAAATATATAAAAAATAGGGATTTATGGTTTTTTAATTAAATTAAATATATATAACACAAGAAAGATAAAAAATTCGAATCTAAAATTAAATATAGATAAAAAGATAAGATTTCAGTATAGATAAATAAATATGAAAATAGCTAGTGTTTTAATTAAATACATATAATTAATTATATAAAAATATAATTATAGGATTCTTATCAAATTAAATATATAAAAAAAATTAGGGTTTTTAGGGTATTTACGCATGCATACACATATACACATGCACACACACACACATATATATATATATACATACATATATATATATATATATATATATATATATATATATATAGGTCTAGGTCTTTACGATGAGGGTTTTAGGGTTTGTATCAAATTAAATATAAAAAATAGATTAATTAAAAATAGGATTTTAGGGTTTGTTCGAAATGCTCGATAGTTTAAAATCGTATGTTGTTAGTAGGAACAAATCCATGCATGTTACGAAAAGAAAACAAAAAGAAAAGGGGATAGAATCGTCTACAACCTACATCATATGGAAAACACAGCAGCCTTCATCACATTGTCTCCATCCATCTCATCCAAGAGTGTCCACAAACACACATTCTAATAAATATATTATATTTCTTATAAGTATGCATATGCTCATATAGCATAAATGCGCACTTACTTAAGCACACATAGGTATAAAGTCACATTCATATACATTCAAGTAAAGTTTTCCTTTATAATAAGTGAATATATAAGGAATCATGCTTATCCATAATGTTTCATATCGAAAGAAAGAGAGAGAGAGTCAGGGAGGGAGAGACAATAAGAGAGAGATCCAAAAAGAGGTCGTAATCGCACCACAGATCTAAACATTGGAGATCTCTTTGATCAAATGCTCGTGAATGACAATCGAAGAGCGGTTTAACATTTTTGATCTTTTGTAAACCTCACATAAGTGATAAAAAATTGTCGTGCCCCGATACTGAGTTGTGTTGTATAAGTGATGCCTTATCATCGTATAAGTGACATTGAGAAGTTAACTATCGCATAAGAGACACTAGTGCCTATAGTATAAGCGACACTTATGGCCAAGTCATATAAGTGAGGCGAAATCATCGATGCTAATGTTTGCGTTGCTCTTGGCATTGGTAACAACATCGGAAATAACATCAAGATTAACATCGTTTAGATGATGGTACACGCTCAACGGCCACTCCGACGAAATGCTCGATCATGAAATGATGAAAATGTGTCGCGTTAAGCATTTCTATGCCCCCTTTATTCTTGTAGTGTGAGCGCATTTTCTAAAGGCAAAGCAAATGGCCCTCTGTATACTTATTAAGGTTTTCATACTCAAAACCCAAACCAAAAGAGGTAGAGGCAAATAACCTCTTCCAATATTTACAAAATTGAGATATACAAAAAATCGGTAATAAAATCCATGCATTTACTATGATGGAATATTTACCATCAAGCCAAAGAAGAATTCTCCCAGCCTACGTAATAGAAATTATTATGTTAGAAAAATTCAGGTCTTTACCCTTCATCCATATCACGAGCTTGCTAACGGAAGAAAATTCATCCATAGGACCAGGAATATGAGGAGACAATTATGCTCAAGGTGAAGAAGATGACTATAAGGAGCAGACAACCATAAAAAAAAAAGCACGAGAAATCCAAAAATGACTCTGAGAACACTCCATAAATGTATCTTTCAAAAATAACATATGAAATGAAGACACAAAAGTCCACCACTCCAGAAATATATCTTTGAAAATGCTCCGAACAAATTTCATGGCTTCACAGCTAATTCATAAGTAGACCACAAATATCTCCTAAAATCGAAAGCACATGGAGCTTTCTTAAGAGAATGCTTAAAACGGAAACATTTAGTAATTCGCAACACTGAATGCATCTCAAGATTATGATCCATTACACTTTTACAAGCATATATAAAGTGCATAGTTTAAAATCGTATGTTGTTTTTTTTAATATAAAGGAAGTTCGGCAATAGCCTACTCTCCCGGACTTGAATTAAATTAAGAAACAAAGGTACAATAGAAGGGGACTAGTGCCCACGGGACCCCCCAAATCCCACAAAGCAGGGGAAGCTTGATTGAATCCTAGGTTGCATTACAGAGAAGGTTAATCACCCTCTCATCGCCCTCATGCGGGGCCCACTTGGGTTTGAGCTTGTTGTTGATCAAAAGGAGGACTTGATGGTGCCTGAAGGGGGGGGACTTCTTACTGTTAACGATCCTTTTGCCCAGGAGGAATAGTGATTTCTCAATCGACCACTCCTTGGGGGGATCGCCGAAGTTGAGAGCACACCTCTCCCGCCAAATTTTCCACAGGACTTCCCCTCTGATGGCGTTCCAGAGTGTCGCAGAGCAGCCAATCGCTTCTCCCAAAAGGACTTGTTTCCAACTAAGCTGTTTTTGAAGTCTGATTTTCATTCCAACCGTCTGCCAGATTCTGTAGGAGTTGGGGCAAGTAAGGAAGATGTGTGGGACATCTTCGATAGCACGGTGGCAGCGTTTGCACCAAGGAGGGATCCCACAAAGTTTGCTAGCCTTATGGTTGGTCCAAATTCCTCGATGAAGAATTTGCCATAAGAGGACAGACTTCTTAATCTCAATAAGGGGGTGCCAGATACCCATGAATTTCATGTCCCACCGAAGCCGCGTCCAAGACAGGCACCACTTCTTGTTGAGGCTGATCTGGAGGTCAGCCGTTTCTTTGATGTTCCGGATTTTGAGTAGGCTATTTCCATTGTGCCATTTGAGACCAAGCGAGTTCGGTGTGTCGTGTCCCATGAGAAGGCGAGTCTTGTGACGATCCCAAGCGAGGCATCTGCTTTGCAAAGTGTTCCATTCTTCGTAGGAGATGTTTATGCGAGGGTCAATATCCTCGAAGTTGATCCAGTTGTTGGTGTCATGTTTCCAGAGGTGTTTCCATTTTTTGAATCCTTTGTTCCATAGCTTCTTGGCATTTTGAATGTTCCACAACTCCACACTCCGGATGCCATGTATCGGAAACCAGATAGAGTCGTTTTGTCTGATTCCGGCCGCCCACTTCCAGTCCTCACTAATTCTTGTGAAGCTTTTGACTTTATTCCAGCCCTTCCAAAGGGAGCACATGAGATTGGAGCCTTTCGGGAAGACGGGGATCGGGGAGAAAAGCAGGGTCATGATGTCAAGATTCTTCCAGTTCGGGAACCCCGTGAGGGCCAACTCATTCTTGTTTCTGAAGATCAGCTTGGCCCACGAGGCCTCCCTATTGCACCAAGCCTTAATCATCCATTTGGCTGCCAGTTTGTTAGCCATACACCCAATGTCCAGGATACCAAGCCCCCCGCTATCTCTAGGGCTAGTGCAGATGGCCCATTTGATTTTAGGCACCCCCCTTTTGTTATGATCGCCCGTCCAACGAAAGTTTCTACAAATACTATTCAGTTTGGACAGGCCTTGCTCATTCGGTCTCCAACAAGAAAGGAAATAGATGGTAGAAGAGAGGAGGAACGTGTTGATAACCATCGCACGCCCAGCGAGATTGATTTGCATACCTCTCCAATAGTTAAGTTTGTTTTCGAGTTTAGCCAACACCCAGTTCCATCGCTGCTCCATAGAGACGCCAAACCCCAAGGGGATTCCAAGAAGTCGAAGGATTTGGCCCTACGGAATGATTTGACAGCCATGATCAGTGAGAAGGCCAGGATGCTGTCCCACAATAGCCCTAAAGGCGGTCTTGGAGTGGTTGATTTTGGATCCAGAGGCATCACAAAAGGTAGCAAGACACCTCCAGAAAGTCTCCAGGCTGGTATTATCATTGTGGACAAACGCGTTCATATCATCAGCAAAAAGTCTCATGATGATTTGACTGTGGTCGTGAGGCAGCCGGAGGCCTTTGATATTGCCAGCCTCCACATGATGAGCCACAAGTCTGCTCAGCCCCTCAGTGGCGATGGCGAAAAGAAGGGGGGCCAGAGGGCACCCTTGTCTAATCGATCTTCTAAGATGGATCACCTTCGAAAGTTTGCCGTTAACGTTAATTTGGGTCATTGCGTTTCCGAGAAGGGTCGCGATCATCTTGGTGAATTTCTGACTAAGTCCGAGATCTTGGAGCGACTGCAGAATATAGTCCCATTCTAGCCTGTCGTAGGCTTTGTCAAAGTCGATCTTGAGGAAAACCACATCTTGATTAGACTCATTTGCAAATTGAATACCTTCCCAAATATCCATAATGGTTTCCAGGATAGACCTGCCTTTGATGAAACCTTTTTGGTCCTCACTAAGCCAAGATCTCAGGTGGCACGAGAGTCTGTTGGCAATGACTTTGGCGATGATCTTGTATCCTGTTTGGAGCATCGTAATAGGCCGCCAGTTCTCGATTCTGTTCTTTTCCCCCTTCTTGTGTATCAACTTGATAATTCCATTATTTAGACAAGAAGGAAGAGCACCAAACTTTAGCGCTTCTTGCCAAACCATCCGAAGAGGGGTGGCAACCACCAGCTTGAAGGATTTAAAGAACTCGTTAGTGAGTCCGTCGGGTCCCGGGCTTTTACCGAGAGGGAGGGCATCAATGACCGCAATGATTTCTGATTCCGAGATAGGGGCATGAAGCAGGGAGTGGAGGTTGGGTGGTATCCTCCGGGGGGAAACCCTAGAAATGGCAGCCATACAGTCCCTTCTATGGTGGGAAAGGGGGTTCGAGGTTCCCAGGAGTCTCGTGAAGTGCCCCTCGATGATGCCAAAATTATCTTCTTCCGAATTGCATACATTGCCATGTGGGTCTAGCAGTAGGGGGATCGACTCTCTGTTGTGTTTCCTTTTAAGGATACGACACATCTCTTTGGTGGGTTTGTCGACTTTGCCAGCCCACCACTCCTTGAAGAAGATTTGCAAGTTTTTCCTTTGTATTTCTTCCTCGTATCTCAACACTGCTCTGATTTTTCTGAGGCCTTTCTGGGCTCGTTGTTTTCAATTGTTCACTTCCTCCTCGAGCCACCAGAGTCTGTGGTAAAGGGCTTCCCTACGAGCCCGCCGCACAGTCTCGAGCATCTTCTTAGTTCTGATCATGATCTTACGAGACTTGTCGACCGCACTTCTCCAGCACTTGGCAAGGGCCAAGCCAGAGGCGAACGCCACTTTCCACACATCGGCAATTTCTTGGTGGACAGAAGGGAGAGAGAAGGTGGTTGCGTTGGCATGGAACCACGGAGCCTTGCGGATTTTGTTGGAAGGTTGAAAAGTGATAACGATCGGGTAGTGATCAGAGATAGTGAGGTCAGTGCGTTGCGTGATGGTAGGGTGGCCCCACTGTTGAGTAAAACTCTGAGAGATGTAGCATCTACCGAGTCTAGCTTTCCTCAGGTCCTCGCCCGCTTGGAGATTTGACCAAGAAAAGCCACTCGAGTCTTTGAACTCAATCAAATCCAAGTGGAGTTTGGTCATGTCCCACGTTTCTTTCTCCCGACTGTCGATGACCCTGCCCTTGCCCATCCATCTGTCCATAGGGTCTTCCACCATGTTGAAGTCTCCACAAATAAGCACGTTGTGGGGAAGCGAGTCTAAGGAAGCCCAAGTGTTCAGTCTCTCCAAATCCCCGTTAGGGGCGTACAAAGAAACCATAGTAACACAAAGAGGAGCACCAAAAGAGACAACAATCCAACGGTGACTTACATCTTCAATGGAGTTCTCAAGCTTTTCAAACCAGAGTTGTTTAACACCGATAACCGTTCCTCCAGACCCCCGCTGGTGCTTCGTTGGGATCCACACATGGGCCAAGGAGATCTGTCTGAGCCGCTTCTGGAGGTCTTCTCCGTCAATTTTAATCTCTTGAATACATATAAAGTCTGGGTTTAAGCTAATGTCGCGAAGCCATTGACCAATGATGGTCGCTCTTGAGGGGTCGGTTAGCCCTCGAGCATTTAGCGAGATGACAATCATTTTTGCATTGATCCCTCTTTGCGGGAGGGAGCTTTGTCCTTTCTTCTCTTGACTTCGTCTTTCTTTTTCACTAGGATCTGATCCCGACTTAGAAGTCGGTTCTTGTGGGGGCTTTTCCAGGGTAACTCCATAGGCTGTTTTCCTTTGCGGGATGCCCCTTGCTGGGGAGACTTGGGCCCCGTGCTCGGCACCGTTTCCGGGATCGTCGATCCAATGATGGAACTTTCACTATCCATGTTGTCTTCGTTACTAGTGGTGGAACCATCTTCTTTGCTTGTAGTGTAACCCTCCTGGGGGGTTTCTTTTGTCAGGGATCTCTAGGGCTTTGTCGTAGGTGTCTATCTCAAGTAGCTTCCCACCTGGGTAGTCAAGCTCATTGATCTCCTTTTCTAGATTGCAATACAAATTGCTGTAGGGGGTAAGCGGCATGTTGTTTCTCTCACCGTTGGCCCTAGGGCTTCTTTTCCTTCTTCTTCTAACTTCAATAAAGCCATCAGCATCAGCTTGCGGATTAAGGAGGCCCTTGCCTTCCCCCTCCTTGGTCGAGTGGGTCAAATCGCCAATGTTGTCTTGAGCGGTTTTGGAGGCTTCTTGAAAGCGCTTGTTTTTTTGCCTGAGAGGGCAATCTTTAATCCTGTGACCTTGCTGGCCACAACGAAAGCATGCGTTGGGAAGGTTTTTGTATGTGATGTCCTGTTCCCATACATCTCCTTCGCCCATGTCCACTTTGATCATTGAAGGAAGCGGCGAACTGAGGTCGGCCTCGACACAGATTTGGGGGTGCCACCTAGCATTGAACGAGTGTCTTGCACCTTCATAGATGAGACCACCAACGTCTTCGCGTGAAGCCAGCGGCTTGCCGATAGGAGAGACAATGTCCCACACGAAGTTGTACAAGAAGTAAGGAAGGTTAGGGAGCTCAACCCAAAGAGGGTACCGAAGCGACTTCGATTTGTCGGGAGTAAAGTCCGGGGACCATCTGAATAGGCACAGGGTCGCCCGACCGAACTGCCAGGTGCCAACGCTAAGGGCTTGGAACGCCATCTCTTCATTTTCAAAGACTAGCAGCATGTGGTTCGCTGGTAAGAACTGACATTTGCTAACAATTAGTCCTCGAGGGAACCACTCTTTTCGAAGCCATTGTCGCACAGTTTCGAGCGGGGGCCTAGGGCCAAACACTTGGCCGACGAGGCAAACTTTCTTGAGCTCCTCCTGAGCCAACAGAACTGCGGGTCTACTGAGGGAAACAATGGGGGATTCAACACTTTCGGATGCCCCAGGGGTGGCACACGACCCCCCCTCCAACAGAGCGGCCAGGATATCGGTCTCCCTAGGGGGAGGGGCCCAATTACTTTTGACGAGAGAGGATGAAGCCACATCCATGGCCAAAAGGAACCTGCACCCACCTTTGCTCCTTGAATTTACTTTTGCATTGAAAAATCGTATGTTGTTAGCAGGAACAAATCCATGCTAATTTATGGCTTCACAGCTAATTCATACCTAGACCACAAATATCTCCTGAAATCGGAAGCATCTAGTAATTCATCTCAAGATTATGAGCCATTACACTTTTACAAGCATCTAGTAATTCACAACATTGAATGCATCTCAAGGTTATGATCCATTACACTTTCACAGCTAATTCATAACTAGACCACAAATATCTCCTGAAATCGAAAGCACATGGAGCTTTCTTAACAGAGTGCTTAAAATGGAAACATCTAGTAACTTGCAACATCGAATGCATCTCAAGATTATGAGCCATTACACTTTTACAAGCATATATAAAACTGAGGTGATTAGATGCAAATCACCTCTGCATCTAATCACTTGTATCTCTGCATCTTCCACCTCCTAAAAAGTCGGGATGCATACTTGACTTGCTAAACTTATTTTGCTTAGTATGGTCAATCATTCTATATGAAATAAGTCCCAATAGGTTGCATTTGCTTCCTAATTAGATTCCTCTAAAATCTCTCTAGTCAATTGTAATCAGAGAATGAGCACTAAGTGAAATACTGAAGCATTCATGACCAAATTAGAAAATTTCATCATGTTGACTATTGGCCAAACTAGTATGTTTTGATTCAACTTTTTGAAACTGACCTTCCAAGATACATAGGGTGCATAATACATCCTTTGGCAAGCTAAAAGGGCCCAATACATATCCATGGAGTTCATTTGGCTAGTGTAGTGCAAAGTTTCTACCGCACCACTTCATCTTTCCCAAATACAAATCAAGCTCTTCACAAGACCAACACATATTAATTCGAATATTTATAAAACACATGCATCATACAAAGCACACAAACACACATTCTAATAAATATATTATATTTCTTATAAGTATACATATTCTAATAAAGCGTAAATGCACACTTACTTAAGCACACATAGGAATAAAGTCACATTCATATACATTAATCAAGTAAAGTTTTCCTTTATAATAAGTGAATATATAAGGTATCAAGCTTACCTCTAACGTTTCATACGGAAATAAAGGCAGAGATGAGAGAGAGGGAGGGACAATAAGATAGAGATCTAGAAAGAGGTCGTAACTGCACCATAGATCTAAATGTTGGAGCTCTCTTTGATCAAATGCATGTGAATGAGGATCGAAGAGCAGTTTAACATTTTTTATTTTTTGTAACGTCACATAAGCGATGAAAAATTATCGTGCCCCGATACTCGGTTGTGTTGTATAAGCGGCACTTTCAGCCAAGTCATATAAGTGACGCGAAATCATCGACGCTAATGTTTACATTGCTCTTAGCATTGGTAACAACATCAGAAATAACATCGAGATTAACATCTTTTAGATGATGGTATGCGCTCAATGGCCACTCTGACAAAATGTTGGATCATGAAGTGATGAAAATGTGTCGCGTTAAGCATTGCTATGCCCCCTTTATTCTTGTAGTGTGAGGGCATTTTCTAAAGGCAAAGCAAGGGGCCCGCTGTACACTTATTAAGATTTTCATACTCAAAATCCAAACCAAAAGAGCTAGATGCAAATCACCTCTTCCAATATTTACAAAACTGAGATATACAAAAAATCGGTAATAATGCATTTACTATGATGGAATATTTACCATCAAGGCAAAGAAGAATTCTCCCTACCTGAGTACTAGAAATTATTATGTTAGCAAAATTCAGGTCTTTACCCTTCATCCATATCGCGAGCTTGCTAACGGAAGGAAATTCATCCATAGGACCAGCAATATGACGAGACAATTATGCTCAATGTGAAGATGACTATAAGGAGGAGCAGACAAAACACGACAAATCCAGAAATGACTCTGAGGGGGATAGAATCGTCTACAGCCTACATCATATCGAAAAACACAGCAGCCTTCATCACATTGTCTCCATCCATCTCATCCAACAGTCTCCACAAACACAAAAATACGCAGACGTACCACCAGATGAAGAAGAGTCGACTCTTTCTGAATATTGTAGTCCGCAAGTGTGCGCCCATCCTGCAATTGTTTGCCAGCGAAAATGAGCCGCTGTTGGTCAGGTGGGATACCCTCCTTCTCGTTAATTTTTGTCTTTACGTTGCCAATTGTGTCAGAACTCTCCACCTCCAGAGTGATGGTCTTTCCAGTGAGCGTTTTCACAAAGATCTGCACGCCACCACGCAAACGCAAGACAAGGTGGAGCGTCGATTCTTTCTGGATATTGTAATCGGCCAGTGTGCGGCCATCATCTAGCTGCTTCCCAGCGAAATCCAGCCGTTGCTGATCAGGTGGAATACCCTCCTTGTCCTGTATCTTGGTTTTTACATTATCGATTGTGTCAGAGCTCTCAACTTCGAGTGTAATAGTCTTACCCGTGAGCGTTTTCACAAAAATCTGCATGCCACCGCGAACGCGAAGGACGAGATGGAGGGTCGATTCCTTCTGGATGTTGTCATAGCAAGCGTACGACCATCCTCGAGCTGTTTGCCAGCGAAGATGAGACGCTGCTGGTCAGGAGGAATGTCTTCTTTGTCGTCGATCTTGGTCTTCACATTGTGAATAGTGTCCGAACTTTCCACCTCTAGGGTCATCGTCTTCCCCGACAGTGTCTTCACGAAGAGCTGCATGATTAATAGTTGATTAAACTATACCTCAGACCTACGACGATGATCAGGAGGACGATCGCAATGCGCTGATTCTCGTCTGGGGAAGAACATTCAAAGGCCTGTATATTTATGTACATTACGGAGGCCTTACCGACGATGCTTTTTCCTGGGGCTACTTTTGCTTTTCTCTTATTCAAAAAAATCTACGAATACGATCAATGAAGTTTTTATTCGGTTTACTGGAAATTACAAAACAACTCGACATAGAAAGATTACTCAAAGATGGATTGAATGCTTAATGGTTCTAAGCCATATTTATAATTGATTTGCTCCATGAAGCTGAAGCTACAGTAGTGCATGTGCATTAGCAATTGGTTCAAAGCCCAACAGTGTATCGGGCCAAAGGTTAGCATGTCTATGTTGAGGTGGGATGGGAAGTTCCTGTCCCCATAGATACATGCTTTAATCTTTTTCATTAACCAAAAATATGGAGATTGTTTTATTAGAGAAGTTATTTGTTAGTGATAAAGTAAGATGCAAAAGATGGTGATGAAATTCCCATCTATGCGTTGGGACTATCCTCATCTTTCTATCACACTCTATGGAGAGTTACTTGTACGTAAAGGGTGGGTTCCCCTTGAATCCCTTAATTCCTTTGTAGAACTAAGTAAGAGTGCTTCATAGAGACACCACTTTCACACTTCTTCCAAAACTTCTACATTACAAACCTTTCATATTGTTTCTTCTTTGATGATCACTCCAGAGACTTTCGTAGAGCAACACATTGATTTTCGAGTCTTATGATCTTTTGTCTAGTCTTAGGATTGTTTTACTTAGTCTTAGGATTGTTGGCATGGGGAATGAGCAAAAGAGATATCCAGAATCTTCTACTTCCAATTTGACATCTACCATACTTCCACATTATCTTGAGGTGGGATTCAATCTTGGTAAAATTGAGTCTCTATATCAAAACATCTCTATCTCGAGACAAATTTCAAAATTTGGGTTGAGTATTGTCCTCTCATTGTTAATTTTTGCTTTTAACATATGATTATTATTGATGGTAAGCAACCAATTGAATCATCCAAAATGAGGTGACATACTCTAACTACAACTATCGAAAACGAGGTGCTCTTTAGCTCCCAACCTCATTGAGTGATCCTTCAAGTGAGAGCTACAAAGGCCTGTCTTTATCTACATTACAGAGGCATGTATTTATGTACATTACGGAGGCCTTACCAACGATGCTTTTTCCTGGGGTTGTTTTTGTTTTTTTTTTTCTTATCCAAAAATCTAATTCCTACGATCAATGAAGGTTTTATTCAGTTTACTCGAAATTATAAAATTAAATCAACCTAGAAAGATTACGAGATGGACCCATATTGATAATTGATTTACTCCATGAAGCTGAAGCTATAGTAGTGCATTCGCTATTGGTTCAAAGTTATACCTCCTTCCACTTGATAAATTTGAGTCTTTATATCCAAACATCAATGAGGGATTAACTTCTTCAAGGTGATTCTAACCATCTCTATCTCGACACAAATTTCAAATTTTGTGTTGAGTATTGTCCTCTTATTGTTAATATTTTCTTTTAAAGTATGATTATTATTGATGGTAAGCAACCAATTGACGTCTCTTATTGAGCTGAGTGTTTTTGTGACATACTCTAACTACAACTACCAAAAGAGGTGCTCTTTAGCTCAAGATCATACCCTAGGCACACTCATTTCTTGCTTTTCCTATGAGTATGGGAACTAAGAACTAAAGGGGTATGCTTTTAGCCCTTTTTATATGAGGAGAATGTTTGTGGTGCAACCCCTTTGGTTCAAATTAAAGCCATATTTGATTTTCAATCCCTTTGGACAATTCATTTCCACCTTCCAATATACCTTTTAAATACCTTCTACATTTTTTAGTGATATCAAATTAAGGGCACAAGGTATCTTCCAAAAAGCAAACATCATTTCCTAGTACTTGGCTTTGAAATTCCTAGGGAAAATTTTTCTTTAAGAGATTTAATGCTATGAAAATAAAATAAGACCTTCCAAAATTGTTATCCTTGTTTGAAAACTAATTGATGTTATCCTAATGTGGTGATGTTCCATGTAGTTCCTCTTTATTTCTACTTTCATAGATTCCTTCATAGCTCCAATTAGAAGTAATCATCATAAATCATATATGAGATGCAATCAAGTCTTGGAGATAAAATTACCTACGTTTTGACTACCCAATCCTTTTCTTATTAAATTTTTTTCCTCTCAAAGTACTTATGATTAAGTAATTTAAATTTTAGAAGCTTAGTCTGACATGCTTAAAAAGAAGAAATTTCAAGGTTTTTGTTCATCATTCTTGATAAAAAAAACTACCATATCTCATTATCCTTGGAGGCTTTAAGTCTCCTACAGAGTTTCAACCATTGCTTTTGGTATAGAAATGACATTGTTTTTCATTTATGCTCTTGTACTCACAAATTGGAAGGAAAAAGTTCTAGATTCCTAGAAGCATCAAATTTTAGGGCTTGGGTTTCTTGAGTTTTAAAAAGATCCAATGGATTCTTCAAATACTTTTCTTTGTTGCTACCAATGAGAATCCATTTCAATTCTCATTTCTATTTGTGCATTCAGGTGACTTTCAATGCTAATAAAACTAATTTTTTCATGGTTAGAGAGTTTTAAGTGTACTTCTTTGGATTTTTCCAAAGAAAACTTTTAGACAAATGGAAACTTGGGGTAACCATTAGCTATCGCTAATTAGAGTATACCCAGACATGTACTCTAGATTAATCTAGTTGGGTTTCATTATTGAGACCAACTAAGATTTAATTCATAGTTTAAATTAGATTGTTGATTAATAACTTAAATCTTGTTATTTAAGTCTTTGTATCATTATCATTCTACCCAAACTTAGGTTCTTCTCAAGAGTTCCATATTTTTATTATATGCATGATCATTAGGATAAATAACCATGCATAAAAGTATTGACCAAACATGCACTAAAATCTCATACTATTTTTAGGTCCATGAAAAGAGGACTCTTAAACAATGAATCTTAAGAAATGGTTATATTGCTCATATACAAAGGTCTTCCAAAGAAAGGTTCATTCACATAAAGTAACATCGAAACTTATTCTTGGTACATCTCTTGTACTTCAAACATACTTCAAGGAAGTGCATTTCAAGAAGTTTTCACATGAAGTAAAAGGTTTTTAAACAAGTTAAGAGAAATGAAACAAGTTTTCAATCGAATGTGATATTATTCACTCATATGAATGAATGATGGTATGGGACATCATATTGGAAAACGATATTTATCTTAGTTTAAAACTCTTTCTTGAGTTTGAAGGTAGCTATAAAGTTAAGAATCTTTATGTAGGTATTGTTGCACATTGAATTGTTTGTAATTTTATGTAGGAATAGTTATTTCTTCTTAAAGTTTGTAGATTTCTAGGTGATAAAATTTTTAATTAATCTTACCCTTTCATAGAATCTATAATTTTTTATAGGTGAAAAAATCTCAATTGCTCAGACTTCCTATATAAGTTTCTATCTAGAAGGCCTACAAGGGTGATTTAGTACATGGTTTTCTCATAATTGGAGAGTCCAAATGATGTGAATTTTTTGACATATTTAGAGTACCACTTGAAGTTTTGTTTTGAAAATTTCCATACCATTTGGTGTTTTTTTAAAGAGAAATTGCAAACATTCTATGAACATTGTGCAAGGAGTTTTCTCAGGTAAGAATTTGCAGGTTTACGAACACTTGAGTGTTTCTCCCAACTGCATGGGTCAAATATAATGAATTTGTACATGTATTCGTATGTGTTTCTGCGATACACATATATGAATTTTATGAAATTTGGGCAAAACATGGGGGCTATAATTCCTTGTTCTCATTTATGGTCCTTCTCATGTGGACTTACCAGCGGAAATCATGTTCTAAAGTAACATAATTTTCTATCAACTTCAACTACAAATTCATTATCCTTAGCCTACTTTAATTGATCATAGACATACAACGTATGATCTTGACTATCACACCAGACAAACCTTTTACAATCACTTCCTTGTTTCTTAGTATTTCTTTGGAAAACTAGCTAAGAAGCTGACTGAGTAGGATGAAGTGGCTGATAAACTAGTTGAGGAGGAGTAAATTATGGCCGAACAGGCTAAATTGATGGAGCCATATTTTCTTGACCCAATTCACTACTACTAGCCCCATTCTCATGCAAGCTCTATTGAGATATCAAGGTCAACATGTGATCATCCAGCGTGACACGTATCAGTCTTTCATTTCTCTATCATGTATAGTGGTCACACCGGTATATGTTAGGGATACTTCATTGAGCTTTATTAGATTTATCTACTAAGAGTGATGGCACATCTCTTCCTTTCCAGCTCACTCACTCACGAACATTAGGTTTTTTCTTATGTACTGGTCTTTATATATTGCACTTGTTGTGTTCTTGTTTCAAGTCATTCTTGTACATTCCTTTTTATGTAATAGAAGAAAGAGAAGAAGCTCATCTCTTCCTTGCCTCAATCTATGTGGGTGCTTCTCGTTGAGAGTGACAGTGTGTGTGTGAGATCTCTTCCTTATCTCCTTCCTTGTGACATGGTGTCAAAGCCAGCATGGCTGTAGAGAGCTCGTGGAGAAGGTGATGGTGAAGACTACGCAACAAGGCATGGAGAAAATGCAATTCACGAACGACCTCCATTTGCTAGGAAAATCGGCATGAAGGTAGAAGACCAAAAAGTATTCTTGAGAGTTATCCCTTTAGGGTCACTTGTTTTTGTCAGATCAAAGTTTCAGAGCCATCTCCACCTATGTTTCGAGCCCCCAAGGTGGGGCCCATAGAAAAACTAGGTCAATTTCAGAAAGTGTAACTTGCACTATGTTTTAACACTCACATATTCTAGATCCAGAGTTTCAAGTGATTCCATGTACTATTGATACACGAAAACTGTGTTTTTTTGAGATCGAACTGTCACATCATATGTGTGATAGTTTTCAAAGAGAAGTGCTGCTTGTAGTGTTTGGAGTGTTGTGAATTGCTACAGAAATGGCAAACACAGATGGAAGAGTTAGCTTATGAGTGATAAGCTAGACAAGAACAACTTCCATTTTGTGAGATTTAGAATGACAAATTTCCTGATGGGAAAAGGCTACTGGAAGTAAATCCAAAGAGAGAACAAAAATGCTTCGTAGCTACTAGAGAGGAATCCAACTGCGGACTAGTTAAGAGCATATGAGGAATGGAATGAAGAAGCACGAAAGGTAAAGTATTGCCTATTTGTTAGCATACAGGATAGCATGCTTGGGCATATACAAGATGCCAAGACTTCGAAAGTGGCTTGGAACAATTTGGTCACTTTGTATGAGACTAATACAAATGCATGGAAATTGCAACTCAAGAATGAGCTGCATACATTAGAACAGAGCATGTTAGTAAGTGACCACACTCTGAAAATCAAAAGCATATGTGAGTCACTTGCATCTATTGGCATGAATGTAGATGATGATGATAAGGTGGAAGTGTGCCTTCGTGGTTTAGGAGCTACATATAAGTAGTTCAGAACGTCTATACAGACTAGAGAAAAGGTTTCGAATCTTGCTGATTTGGTATCCATGCTGATTATTGAAGGAAAGAATCTTGGTGAGGATTCAAACTCCAACGGAAAGCCTAGTTCTGAGCAGGTATTCTACTCTAGAAGAGAAGAGGTAGAGATAGAGGTTTTCGGAGGTGGAAGAGGAAACACTAACCAAGGCCAAGGTCAACAATAGAATCCTGTAGGACGAAGAGGAGAGTTTCAAGGCAGGGGAGCCAAAGAGGTCACAAAAGATTCCAAAGAAATGATTCAGGTAATGATAGTAAAGCATGCTAGGATTGTGGTAAACTTGGACACTTTGAACGTGATTGCAGGTTGAAGAATCAAAATAACAAAAGGTAGCAAAACAACTATGCATTGACAAGTGCAAATGATTATGAGAAGTTGTTCATGGTTCAACATCACATGATGAATACGATGTCTGTTGGTGTTTCAAAATGGAATGATAATGTCTGGTATGCTGATTCAGGGGCTTCAAATCACATGAACAATCATGGAGAATGGTTTAGTAGTTTGTAGAAATTCCCAGTTCTTGGATATGTTGAAACAGGTGATGATACATTGCATCCTATCGAGCATATAGGAAACATAGCATTGTCTATGAAGGACAGGAAGGTAAAACATCTTACTGAGGTGTTGCATGTTCCAAACATAACAAAGAATTTGGTTTCTATTGGACAAATGGTTGACTAGTGATTACAAGTCACGTTCAATGCTGATTGGTTATATGTAGAAGAATACAAAGATGGTGGATGATTGATCGCAAAAGGAAAAAAGTGGGTAGGATGTTAACCTTAAATGTGAAAGTTCCTGAAAGGAATGCAACAATGTTTGCAAAAGGTGCACGAGTTATTGCTGATATAGGGATGTGGCACAAACAAATTGGAGATGCAAATCTACAAACGCTGAAACTCATGTAGTCAAAGGAGATCGTTCATGGACTACCAAATTTCAAGGTTTCAAAGATGCAAAAGGTATGTGGAGCATGTCAATTTGGTAAACAGTCAAGATCATCGTTTCCACATGACAAGCATGTTAGTGAGAATGTGCTAGAAACAGTACATACAGATGTTTGGGGTGCTGCAAAGACCACATCTATGGGTGGTTGTAGGTTTTATGTTACTTTCATTGATGACCATACACGAAAAGTGTGGGTATATTTTATGAAAGAGAAGAGTGATGTATTCACTCACTTCCGCAATTTTAAGGCTATTGTGGAAAAGGATATAGGGAAGTATATTCAAACATAAAGATCTGAAGGAGGAGGTGAATACATGTCAAATGAGCTCAGCAATTTTCTTAAAAGTCATGGAATTCGACATCAATTTTCATGCACGTACACACCACAACAGAACGGTGTTGTTGAACGCAAAAATAGACGTATTGCAAAAATAACAAGAGCCTTGATGGCTAAAAAGAATATGCCTCATTGTTGTTGGGCATAAGCTGTGCATACCGCTATATACATTATGAACAAAACTCCAACTGCTGTTGTACATCAGGTTTCACTTGAAGAGAAATTCAAAGGTAAAAAGCCAAACTTATCACATATGAACATTTTTTGTTGTATTTCATATGTACATGTTCTAGATGAGCTGAGGACAAAGCTTGATCCAAAAGAAGAAAAATGTGTCTTCATTGGATACTCCCTTGAGCAAAAGGGATATAAATGTTATAACCCACTCACACGATAGGTGAAGGTGAGCAGGTATGTGGTATTTGATGAAATGTCAAGCATCTATGCAAATGCCAAAGAAGGAGTGAGTCTTGAAACAAATAACAAAGAAAATGCTGAAAAATTAAGTGCACAATCTCAAGTTTTGAGTGGATCGGATGCATCACCATGCAATAGCTCCAACTCAAATCCATGGAGTGGAAGATTACGTGGAAATTTCTGTCTAGGAAATTCATCAAATACATCTAAGAAAGGTAAAGAGAAGCTTTTTGCTAGTCATAAAACATGTGCAATTTTTGAAGACATTGATGGAGATTCAAGCGGCTCAGAAAAGAGTCTTGATGAGGAAATTGGATTGCCCTTTGTGAAGACTCCAGGAGCAAGAAAGGCATATGTAGATGATACAAGGAGAGGTGACCAAGGACCAAGAAGATCTCGGAGGATGCAGAATTAAAAGCAACGATTGACATATGATAGTTACATTGCTCGTCATTGTGCCTACATGACAAAGGTAATACAAGATGCTGAACCTTCTTGCTTTGAAGATGCAATTGGAAATGTAGATTGGGAAAAAGCTATGGATGAGGATATGGCTGCACTTTAGGGGAATCATACATGGAAGCTGGTTCCATTTTGGAAAGGAAAGAAACCCATAGGCTGCAAATGGATTTACAAGGTAAAGCATAATGCTAATGGTAGCATAAGTAGGTATAAAGCATGATTGGTAGCTAAAGCATATGCGCATACATATGGTATTGAGTATGAGGAAACATTCAGCCCTGTAGCTAAAATGTCTACGGTTAGAACACTTGTGGCATTAGCAACAACAAAAGGATGGACTTTCCATCAGATGGATGTGAAGAATGCTTTTCTACGTGGTGAGTTACAGGAAGAAGTATATATGGACCAGCCACAAGGATATGAAGATTCAAAGAATCCAGAATATGTTTGCAGGTTGCAAAAGGCTTTGTATGGGCTTAAGCAAGTTGCACGTGCATGGCATGAAAGGATTACTGATTACTTAACTAGCATTGGGTTTTCCATGTGTGATGCAGATCATTCAATATATGCAAGGAAGGCTGATGATGGCATCACCATTGTGGCGATTTATGTTGATGACATGATTTTAGGTGGTGATAATGAAGAAAGTATCAAAGAGGTAAAGCAAATTCTTATGGAGGAATTCGACATGAAACATCTTTATGTGTTCTGCTATTTCTTGGGCATTGAGTTTATTCATACAGAAATAGGTATATGGATGTCACAAAGGCAATATGCCTTGAATATGCTGCAAAAGTATGGTATTGCTGACTTTAAGCCAATTTCTATGCCATTAGATTAGAATTGGAAGTTAGATACTATGTCAGGTGAACCATTGGACAATGCTATTATGTATAGGAAAATTGTGGGAAGCTTGATATATCTCAATATTACGAGGCCTGATCTTAGCTACACTATTGGAGTTGAAAGTCAATTTATGCAGGTAGCCAGGAAGCCACTTTTGGATGCTTTCAGGTGCACTCTATGTTATGTGAGTGCTACTTTGGATTATGCATTGTTTTATGAAGATGGTGTAGATTTGCAGGTTCATGGATACACCAATCCAAATTGGGTTGGTAGTACTCCAGATAGAAGATCTACTAGTCGCTTTCTATTCTCACTTTGAGGTGCAGCTATTACATGGAGTAGAAAGAAGCAACCCACTTTTGCTTTGTCCAGTACAGAGGCTGAGTATAGAGGTGCTGCAATGGCAGCATGTGAGGCATCATGGATGGAGATGCTACTTGCAGATCTAGGTGTGGAAGTGCAAAAGACTATCACTATCCATGGTGATAATCTTAGCAGTATTCGCAAGTGATATTGATATTGCTTTTGTGAGAACAAATGAGCAAGTTGCTGATATTTTCACTAAAGCACTTGGAGCAGAGAAGCTGAAGAAGTTTCGGAAGATGCTAGAAGAAAGCATATCAAGGTACATTTGTTCTAGCACGGAACCTTATTTTTCATGCTAGAACAAAGCATATCAAGGTACATTATGGCTTCATCAGAGAGAAGGTATTCGCAAGTGATATTGATCTTGCTTTTGTGAGAACAAATGAGCAAGTTGCTGATATTTTCACTAAAGCACTTGGAGTAGAGAAGCTGAAGAAGTTTCGAAAGATGCTTGGATTAGAGGACATGACGTTGAGCTTCAGGGCGAGTGTTGAGATAGCAAGCTCAACATGTGATGATCCAGGGTGACACGTATCAACTTTTTGTTTCTTTGACATGTATAGTGGTCACACTAGTATATGTCAGGGATACTTCATTAATCTTTATTAGATTTATCTACCGAGAGTGATGGCACATTTGTTCCTTGCCAGGTCACTGAGTCGGGCACATTAGGTTTTTTCTTATGTACAAGTCTTTATATATTGCACTTTCTGTATTCTTATTTCAGGTCATTCTTGTACATTCCTTTTTATGTAATAGAAGAAGGATAAGAAGATCATTTCTTCCTCTCCTCAATCTATGTGCGTGCTTCTCCCTGAGAGCGAGAGTGTGTGTGTGTGAGCTCTCTTCCTTATCTCCTTCTTAGTGAGAACCTCATGGAAAACACTTTATTGTTTAACTCTGCAACCTCTTTAAAAAGAGATGCTTGCATATTCATTAAATTTTCCATTTGTTTGCACAAAATATCCAATTAAAATTCAATTGCAATCTTAGGGGCAACTACAACATTGGCCATAGCCATAGTTGCAGGTATTGGCATGTTAGAATGCCCCACTATAGGTAGATCTTTAGGCTAAGTAGAAATTGATCTTTCATAAAGTAGGGATTGTCATTGCCTCATTTAAGCAACGGCCTGTATTTTGCATTTAACGACTTGCAGTCGTCTGTCAATCCGTACCTTTTTCTAGGCTCTTCTATTCTTCATTCTACTTCAGCTCTATCTTCTTGGCTTAATATCTTCAAGAAGAGGATGCTAAGATTAGGGCTTAATGCATTCCTATCATCTTCAGGAACTAGAGTAAACCATCTCATAAATTCACCATGAAGGTGAGTTAGAGACTCATTAGTCGTAGGGGAATTAACCCATCTCAAAAAGCTCTTCCCAACTATGTTGACTAAAATCTTCAAGAAATACCATTTTATGAAGTTCTTTCCTAGAAGCAGCCCAAGGTTTACTAGCATGCTCATGGATACTCTCACGAATGGATCTAGAGACAACCCGGCCAAAGTACTGTACTAGTATATCGTCACGAAATCCGTGGATCTACGGTTCCTCTTCAAACGCATCCAAGTAATCCATCATATTTAATCTAGTGAATTTACTCGGCTCACATATGATTGACAGCACAGTCCGTGCAACTTCCTTTTCAATTATCATACTTTTAAACACTTCCTCCATTCCATGCTCTTGATATCACCTAGAGCAAGGTATCAAATCTATAATAATAAGCTCTAAAAGTGCTCTAAATTGTCTAAAACTAAAACTATGTAAGATATTAATGAGTTTAGACTTTACTAAAACCTAGACTTTCTACCTATCTTCTCTTTTACCTTTTCATTACAACATATCAGGTATCAAGGAAAATGAACGAGCATGATTTTGCCCCGACGTTTGTATAAGGGTCCGTATAGGTGTCAGAACTAGAATGCCGTTATAAGCATCGGTAAAAGTATCGATATAAGCGTCAGTATAAGCATCCAAAATTTTGACGCTCATATCGACACCCATACCGGCACATGTGCTAGGTGTACCTTCGCACATACCGGTGACCATGCTTGGAGTACCGTTATGCATACCGACGACCATATATTCAAAATGTTTTTCGGTAGAGTGTATTGTCTCTTGCTACAACAACATTACCATGATATTGTTTAGTAAAAGACAATACACTCTACCCAAAAAAAAAAACGGATTACATGTGTTGTGTACTCTAGTGGCAACCAAAACATGATTTCATAAAGCAAAATACTATCCGACACAAAAGAGATGAGTAGAATGAACCATGAAACATGTACAAAAAAAGTTATATATTTTATAAATGAAGCACACACAAGAGTGTGGCAATCCCCTGTCATATATAAGGCAAATACAAAATGTGGCAAATCACTGTCATATATTAGGCAAATACAAAATGTCACAAAGAACTACCATATAAGAATCAAATACAAATTCATGTACCACTGCCATAGATAAGCCAACTACAAAAGTGTGGCACACCAATGCCATACTAATGCACAGAAGGATCAAAACATCTATATCAGCGATCCTGCAACAAAGAACATTCATGAAATGAGATAAATTGACATGATATTTACAAAAAACAAGTAAACACAAGGTTTTTAAATTCATCACCTCATCGCAGATGCTCCCATGAAATGACCACATAGCGTCCCTCCCAGTCCTCCAATAGGGCAATCAATCCATGACAACATCCATAAGCCTCCTCCGTTCATGTTGGAGGATGACCCATTGCCAACTCCTACAGCAAATATAAAGAACGTTAGATGAACATACATGGCATGCTTAACACAAAAAAATTCAATACACCAAATGATACTTACAAATTCATTATACATAGTATTATATCTATCGCTGCCCAAATGTGACACTTTGATTATATCTAGATGTGTGTGTGCGGCATCTCACTACTGGCAATATCCATCAGGAGTACGCTATTGATTATCGTGAATCATATCCCACTCCTCAGCATCTAACCATACAAGCTTTCGTAAGCCTATTCTGAAAGCATCATGAGCCTCGGATTGTCGATGGGACATATGGTCACGTATGGTGTGCTGAATCCACTTTGAGCTAACAAGAGGATGCCAATGTGCTGGTGTAGAGGAGGTACTGGGGTATCCGCTTTTAACAAAAGTAAAGATTGCAGATTAACACTTCCAGTACGTCGCCTACTCAAGGGGGGTTCTCTTGAGGGAAGTATACCCTTTAACATTTCTGTGAGCAGGCAGATACAAAGTTTGCACAGAGTAGTGAATGCTTCAGAAAATATGGTCAACAAATGACCAAAGAAGACCATACACTTCTTGATTCGAATCAGATGATTACAAGGTTGGGCAGAGAACTCAGAACAATACAAATGGTAGTATTTCTCAAGAGAATAGAGATTAATCAACTCACTGACTCACAAAAAAAATAACCCCAAGTTACTCTCTTACACTATAGTGCTCATAGCCCTTCACTGTGAAGCCTACCCTCTGTATACACGACAGAGTAGCTCCCACAATAGACTTGAAACCACCAAGTGCAAGAGAAGACTTCTGCACGTATGTACCAACCACTGTTTCTCTAAAAATTATCCCAAAAAGTGTGTACCCCAATGAGCACAAATCCCTTGATTTTATAGGTCTCAATAGGCCAAGAGGCCTTGCCGAATCTTCACGTCCACTGATCACGCGCCGGTTGATCACCCAAATTGGGGGGTAGGTCCAATATTCCACTTGATTTGAATTGCATCCACAAAAATAGGTAGTCGCCCGTGAATGGTTGCTGGCAATTCCACTTTCACTTTTAACAATTATCTTTTACCTTTTCACCTGTTTAATCCTGGCAATTCAAATGAAGGGACCCGTACATTTTGGAAGTGCAAAAGCAAATCATCATGGAATGTAGATGTCTTTTCCAAGGCTCCCATTTGAGGTCAAATTCAATCTTGCGTGCTTGCCATGACAAATAGGGAAGAAATAGAGTCTAATGATACCATAATTCACCATCCATCTTTAAATGTAGATTGTTCAGCCACAATCCTTCTCAGGTGCTCTGACTCCATTGCTTCCACTGCCCTGTTCTGAGAATGGCCTCCTGTTGAAGGTTTGATATATCTTATGAGGATCCATTGCTTTATTACTTGGAGGATTCCCTGTGTGCTTGGAGTGTGTGTGTGTGAAAGTGTGTGTGTGGAGGTGGTTGTATGTGTGTGTGCCGGAGGGAGTGTGTATGGGGGTGTGAGTGTGTAAGGGGGTGCATATGTGTAATTGAAGGGGGTAGGTGTGGGTGTGCATTGAGGATGTGGGTGTATGTATGTGAGTGGGTGTACATATGCGTGTATGTGAGGGTGTATGTCTGCATGTATGAGTGTATCTGTGTGTATGTGTGCATGTGGGTGTGTGTGTGCATGTGTGGGTGTGTGAGTGTATGTCTCGGTGTGTGTGTGTGGGTGTGTGTGTGTGATTGTGTGGGTGTGTGTGTATGTGAATGCATATGTGTGTATGTGAATGCATATGTGTGTATGTATAATTGTGCGTGTATGTGCATGGGTGTGGGAGTGTATGTGTGCATGTGTGTACATGAGGGTGTGTGTGTGTGGCAGGGGGTGGAGGAGAGTGGGGACGCGTGGGGGAAGTGGTGGAGGAGGGCGGAGGGGTGTGGGTAGCTAGGTGGGGGGGGGCTGCGGGTGGCGGAAGGAGAGGAGGGCGGGTGCGGAGTTATGGCGGAGGGGGTGGGGCGGAGCTAGGCGGAGGGGGGCGGGTAGCTATGTGGGGGGGCTGCGGGGGGAACTGGGCGGAGGTGAGGGGGGGGGTTGAGCTGGGTCGCGGGGGGGGGGGGGGGGGTTTGGAGGGGTATTGGTGGGGGTGAAGGGGGGGTCTAGCGGGGGGGTTTGGCGGGGGTGGGCAGGGAAGTTGGCGGGGTGAGGGGGAGGATTTAGCGGGGGTCGGTGGGGGGTTTGGCGGGGTGCGCGGAGGAGTTGGCGGGGGTGAGGGGGGGTCTAGCGGGGGGGGGTTTGGCGGGGGTGGGCGAGGAAGTTGGCGGGGTGAGGGGGAGGATTTAGCGGGGGTCGGTGGGGGGTTTGGCGGGGTGGTCGGAGGAGTTGGGGGCGGGTGAGGGGGGCTGCGGGGGGCGGGTGAGGGGGGCTGCGGAGGGCGGGTGAGGGGGGCTGCGGGGGGCGGGTGAGGGGGGCTGCGGAGGGCGGTGGAGGAGGGAGGGGCGGAGGGGGGCTTGCGGGGGGGTACTGGGCGGAGGCGGGGGTGGGTGGCGGGTGGCGGGGGGAATGGCGGAGGGCGGGTGGCAGGGAAGGGGAGCAGCGGGGGCGGGGGAAGAGAGAGAAGAAGGGGGGGGAGGGAGAGAGAGAGAGAGAGAGAGAGAGAGAGAGAGAGAGAGAGAGAGAGAGAGAGAGAGAGAGAGAGAGAGAGAGAGAGAGAGAGAGAGAGAGAGAGAGAGAGAGAGAGAGAGAGAGAAATAGAGAAAAGGGGGGCACGCAGGGGAGGAGAGAGAAAAGAGAGAGAGAGAGAGAAAGAAAAAGGGAGACATGGAGAGAGAGAAAGAGAAAGAGAAAGAGAGGGAAATAGAGAGAGAGAGAGGGAAAGAGAGAGAGGGAAAAAGAGAGAGAGAGGGAAAGAGAGAGAAAGAGAGAAAAAGAGAGAGAGGGGGAAATCGAAAGAGAAGAGAGAGAGAGAAAGAAAGAGAGGGATGGCGGGGAAGAGAGAGGGGAGGGGGATCTACAGACCCTCACATCAAGATTTTGCACCGTCCCTCGTGCAATTTCTTCCTTATTCTACTTATTTCTTCAGAATGAACTTGCAGATCCTCTAGTTGCACTGCTAGGATTCCATACCACACTTTTGGAGAACCAAAATACATATAATTCACAGGATACCGGTGGTGATCTTCAACATGCCAACAGAAAGAGGAGAAACACATCCCCATATACAGCCAGGGAACCAGAACTCCAGAGATTTTCTCCTCCTCAAAAGCTAAGATTGATCCACCCAGCCGAGCAATGCTACTCAAATTCCACCCAGAGCTTCCATAGGAGCTGTGTGTCTCTCCAAGTCTGGCCTGAGGAAAACCACGACCAAATTTCCTTGTCTCTATCTCAGCACCATAAAGGACCTCCAATTGCTCAGCTGCATGCTCCACTATTTGCCAATATTTCCCTTCTACACAATCAACAAAAGCTTTCTCCCGAAAAGATCCATGAACAGGCTTCTCCCTCTCGTTCAAACCAAAATATTCATCCTTAAACTGGTTATCATATTTTTCAAAGGACTCTAATGTGAATGGTGGCCCGTGCTCAAAACCAAACGTTCCATCCTTATCTGCAGATTCTGTGCAAACATCTATAGGAATTAATCGAGGACGGCCTCTTTTCCGTTTCTTCTGTTCCCTGATCCATCCTAAAGGTATATTTGAGAATGGAAGTTCTTGAAGGTCACACTTAGCTTCCTCCGATGCAGGCACAACTTTGTCACTTTCTGGTCCTGCAAGCATAAAATCATTTGATTCCTCATGTTTACCTGCCTTTTCCTTACATACCATCTTAGTGGCGCTAAGTGTTGAATTTTGATTATCTGACTCAATTAGAGTTTTCTGTCCTTCAGGAGGTGCCTGCAAAAGATAAGCTTGACTTTCTTGCTTACTCTTTTCTATATTGTTCAAGTGAAGAACATCAGTTTTTTCCTCTTCCCGACCTCCTTGTGTTGCTTCTGCAAAACCTTCATTTACCTCACATATCTCCACTGTGCAGCATTCTGCACTTCCCATCATCCAATTTAATAGAGCATCATCTTCCGAAGGCATTACCTGAGTTTCCATTGTATACCCAGTAGCCTTGTTGATGTCTGATCCTTCCTCCAAATGTATTTGTAATTGATTATTAGCATATGTGGAAATCCATAACTTGTTCTTTCCCCAATCCTGTAGAGCCTTTGCTTGCCTTAACAAAGGCCTTCCCAAGAGTAGAGGGTATGAGGTCTCCTGTGGCAGGGCTATAACAACAAAGTCTAAAACAAAATGACAACCCTGCACTATCATAAGTACCTTTTCGACAATGCCCAGCGGTGCAACCCGACGTTGATCTGCTAATGTGACTGTGAAGGGTGCTGCCTTTGTGGGATTCAGCCTTAGTTTCCTCATAGTGAAATCAGGCACCAAATTGATGCCGGAACCTCCATCTATACTAACATCTGTGAGAGCTTCATCCTTGATAAAAACAGATAATCTTGAGCTTTGATAATCAGCCAGGGGTGCAGGAGGAAAGTCCACCATAAAACCATCTATGCTAGGAGGTGGGCACAAGCATGCAGAATGTATAATCTTCAGCAGATCACTTCTTACTTTAGGATCTATCTTTATGAGTTGATACAGGCTAATCTTATGATGAATACCTTTCAAAATTTCCTCAATGTTCACTTCTTGCTTGTCTTCAGGAGTACTTGTTGGTTGATCCTTTAGCAAAGTAGTCGCCCTCTTATAAGCCTCTTCCATTTCTTCTTGGTCCTTCCATCCCACCTTCTTTTCTGCATCTCTATCTTTGAGTCCTTGTTGTTCCTCCTTTTGGGCTATTGCCGCTTGCCTGGCTCTGGTCATCATTGGCATGGATGAAGATGAAACAGCATAAGATTGAGCGGTCATACTTTCTACTGGTGGGGAGACTGCAATCATGTGAATTGGAGCAGGACGACCTCTTGGGTAATCTTTGGTATAATGATCCTTGGCCTCTGGACAATGTTGACAAGGAGGCGCATCTTCTGGAAGAGAACACCGGTTTTGCATGTGGCCATACTCACCACAACGATAGCACATCAAGGGTCTATTATATCTAGGCTTTGCAGGCCTATTCTCCTCTCTATTAGATGTATTTGAAGTACTAGCATAGTATGAATCCAAAGTTTGAGGGTTACCTCTCTGCTGTGTACCCTTGAGGTAATAACAATCTCTGGCTTCATGACCATCTTTTCCACAAAATTGACAGCTTACTTTAATAGGGCAATTAGCATTGGAATGTCCATTGTTGTTACAGATTGTACACCAAATTTGTCTCCTTATATCTTGAGTGGTCTTCAAATCTTCTAACTCACGGCGAAGTTGGGCTACTTCATCATCAGGGCGACGCAGTGGCGGCAAGACCTTCTCTTCTTGTTGATTTTGTTGCATCTTTAATGCTTCCAATTCCCTCCTCAGTTGCTCAATAGGATCCAGGTCTGCAGCATACTTAGGTTGTGTATCCCCTTCAAAATGTTGCCTTGCTTCTTCAATGCGTGATGCCGCTGCAACGAAATCATTTAGGGTGGCATCCAATCTAAGAGACTCACGAAGCTTCTGCTGAGATGACCTGGGTAGAGCCTTCTCGATCCACTTTTTAACCAAAAAGTCACCTGGGGCATGTGGCAGACGTGCAACAAGTGCTTTTGTTCTAGTGTGAAGTTCATGAAAAGATTCACCTCGTCTTAGCTTCAAATTCTCTAGCTGATCTAGAGCTCTTTCTGAGGAATCACTTGGTCGGAATGTCTGTGAGAACGCCGCCTTCAAAGCCTCCCATGTAGTGAAATGGCCATCTGCATATTGACTATACCATTTATCTGCAAGACCCTCCAATGTGGATGGAAAAAGTGCCAGCATTGCATCCTCTCTATTTTGCAGACCTCTTCCACGGCATAAAGAGATAAATCTCCTCACATGATCATCCGCATCTTCATATGCATGTCCCTTGAAGGTAGGGAACTTGATGTTTAATCTGGAGAGCAAATGAGAAAGATCCTCCATTTGGACTGGTGTCTCTTCTGACGTATCTGAGGAGAAGTCTAGAGTTCTCCTATACCCTTCTTTTGACAATGGTGTCGCACCCAAATCAATAGACAAATTTAGGGAGGACAGAAGGGAGGTAGACTCACTAGCCGTGGTTATTGCTAACTTGTTAAGGCTCCTTCGAACACGAAGAGATTCCTTATCTGCTCGTGTATGGGTCATGTACCTATTCGCAATTGCAATAGGGAAAAACACCTCTCACAGAAATGCAAAGGTCCCACCGGGTGTGCCAAACTATAGAGGAGGTACTGGGGTATCCGCTTTTAACAAAAGTAAAGATTGCAGATTAACATTTCCAGTACGTCGCCTACTCAAGGGGGGTTCTCTTTAGGGAAGTATACCCTTTAACATTTCTGTGAGCAGGCAGATACAAAGTTTGCACAGAGTAGTGAATGCTTCAGAAAATATGGTCAACAAATGACCAAAGAAGACCATACACTTCTTGATTGGAATCAGATGATTACAAGGTTGGGCAGAGACCTCAGAACAATACAAATGGTAGTATTTCTCAAGAGAATAGAGATTAATCAACTCACTGACTCACAAAAAAAATAACCCCAAGTTACTCTCTTACACTATAGTGCTCATAGCCCTTCACTGTGAAGCCTACCCTCTGTATACACGACAGAGTAGCTCCCATAGTAGACTTGAAACCACCAAGTGCAAGAGAAGACTTCTGCACGTATGTACCAACCACTGTTTCTCTAAAAATTATCCCAAAAAGTGTGTACCCCAATGAGCACAAATCCCTTGATTTTATAGGTCTCAATAGGCCAAGAGGCCTTGCCGAATCTTCACGTCCACTGATCACGTGCCGGTTGATCACCCAAATTGGGGGGTAGGTCCAATATTCCACTTGATTTGAATTAGATCCACAAAAATAGGTAGTCGCCCGTGAATGGTTGCTGGCAATTCCACTTTCACTTTTAACAATTATCTTTTACCTTTTCACCTGTTTAATCCTGGCAATTCAAATGAAGGGCCCCGTACATTTTGGAAGTGCAAAAGCAAATCATCATGGAATGTAGATGTCTTTTCCAAGGCTCCCATTTGAGGTCAAATTCAATCTTGCGTGCTTGCCATGACAAATAGGGAAGAAATAGAGTCTAATGATACCATAATTCACCATCCATCTTTAAATGTAGATTGTTCAGCCACAATCCTTCTCAGGTGCTCTGACTCCATTGCTTCCACTGCCGTGTTCTGAGAATGGCCTCCTCTTGAAGGTTTGATATATCCTATGAGGATCCATTGCTTTATTACTTGGAGGATTCCCTGTGTGCTTGGAGTGTGTGTGTGTAAAAGTGTGTGTGTGGAGGTGGGTGTATGTGTGTGTGCCGGAGGGAGTGTGTATGGGGGTGTGAGTGTGTAAGGGGGTGCATATGTGTAATTGAAGGGGGTAGGTGTGGGTGTGCATTGAGGATGTGGGTGTATGTATGTGAGTGGGTGTACATATGCGTGTATGTGAGGGTGTATGTCTGCATGTATGAGTGTATCTGTGTGTATGTGTGCATGTGGGTGTGTGTGTGCATGTGTGGGTGTGTGAGTGTATGTCTCGGTGTGTGTGTGTGGGTGTGTGTGTGTGATTGTGTGGGTGTGTGTATGTGAATGCATATGTGTGTATGTATAATTGTGCGTGTATGTGCATGGGTGTGGGAGTGTATGTGTGCATGTGTGTACATGAGGGTGTGTGTGTGTGGAAGGGGGTGGAGGAGAGTGGGGACGCGTGGGGGAAGTGGTGGAGGAGGGCGGAGGGGTGTGGGTAGCTAGGTGGGGGGGGGGGGGCTGCGGGTGGTGGAAGGAGAGGAGGGCGGGTGTGGAGTTATGGCGGAGGGGGTGGGGCGGAGCTAGGCAGAGGGGGGCGGGTAGCTATGTGGGGGGGCTGCGGGGGGAACTGAGCGGAGGTGAGGGGGGGTTGAGCTGGGTCGCGGGGGGGGGGGGGGGGGGGGGGTTTGGAGGGGAATTGGTGGGGGTGAAGGGGGGGTCTAGCGGGGGGCTTTGGCGGGGGTGGGCGGGGAAGTTGGCGGGGTGAGGGGGAGGATTTAGCGGGGGTCGGTGGGGGGTTTGGCGGGGTGGGCGGGGGTGAGGGGGGGTCTAGCGGGGGGCGGGGGGGGTTTGGCGGGGGTGGGCGGGGAAGTTGGCGGGGTGAGGGGGAGGATTTAGCGGGGGTCGGTGGAGGGTTTGGCGGGGTGGGCGGAGGAGTTGGGGGCGGGTGAGGGGGGCTGCGGGGGGCGGGTGAGGGGGGCTGCGGAGGGCGGTTAAGGAGGGAGGGGCGGAGGGGGGCTTGCGGGGGGGTAGTGGGCGGAGGCGGGGGCGGGTGGCGGGTGGCGGGTGGCGGGGGCAATGGCGGAGGGCGGGTGGCGGGGAAGGGGAGCAGCGGGGGCGGGGGAAGAGAGAGAAGAAGGGGGGGAGAGAGAGAGAGATAGAGAGAGAGAGAGAGAGAGAGAGAGAGAGAGAGAGAGAGAGAGAGAGAGAGAGAGAGAGAGAGAGAGAGAGAGAGAGAGAGAGAGAGAGAGAGAGAGAGAGAGAGAGAGAGAGAGAGAGAGAGAGAGAGAGAGAGAGAGAGAGAGAGAGAGAGAGAGAGAGAGAGAGAGAGAGAGAGAGAGAGAAATAGAGAAAAGGGGGGCACGTGGGGGAGGAGAGAGAAACGAGAGAGAGAGAGAGAAAGAAAAAGGGAGAGAGGGAGAGAGAGAAAGAGAAAGAGAAAGAGAGGGAAATAGAGAGAGAGGGAAAGAGAGAGAGGGAAAAAGAGAGAGAGAGGGAAAGAGAGAGAAAGAGAGAAAAAGAGAGAGAGGGGGAAATCGAAAGAGAAGAGAGAGAGAGAAAGAAAGAGAGGGATGGCGGGGAAGAGAGAGGGGAGGGGGATCTACAGCTGGTCAGAACTCCTGATAGATCGTCTCTATAATATAATTTTGACAGTCTTTATCTTGCTCACTCCATTTCAACATGATAGAGTGTCCATCTTGTATGGAGCAAAGCTATCGTATACGCTGACGCATGGCCTTTCTGACCACATCCAACACAGGAGCTCCATCACAAATGCTATATACCTTGGAGTCATCATGTTCATGAGCACCCCAAGGTGTACGTGGTGTTCCATGTGCTGTACCATGTGGCCTACCTACATCTGAGGTACTCGCTCTAGGACTAGAAGTGGGTGACAGAATGCCCGTCGCACTACCTCCACAATAGCCGCCTCCTCTAGAGTTACTTGTAGATCCACTCCGAGAACCTCCTGCTGCAGAGCATGACCTCAATCTACAAGACGGGCCACAACCTCTACCACTTTGAGGTGTCAAACACACACGTCTACTACTAGAGCCACTAGGGGATGGCTTAGAAGATGTTCATGTTGGAGTCATAAAGCTGAGAGACATACCTCCGACGGAAGTAGCACGATGCGTAGGAGTGATGTCTCTAGGAGTGAGGCCAATAGGAGTGAGGTTGGCACGAGTAAGGATGGCAGGAGTCAAGGCGGGGGGAGTACTACCATGAGCGATCGAGTATGGTGATGGTGCAGCCATATGTGCGTGACACACTTGAGATATAAACTCCAAGAACTACTCCTCTGTAATGGAATGTGGAGTGATTAGACGACTATCTCTCATCGTGCTATGTAACAAAAGAACTCAAATAATTAGCATATGATAATAAAGGTAATATAGAGAAATAGTAATGTACAAAAGAACATAAAAAAAACATAAATTAGTATGTACGTGTTTGATTACAAAATCCTCTATTCTAGGATCTTCTTGGAGATCTAATGCACAAAGAATATCTATCTCTATATTGATC
>CM035413.1:165165805-165220805 GCA_020310875.1 Ceratopteris richardii | reverse complement strand
AGCTATTTTCATATTTATTTATGTATAGTGAAATCTTATCTTTGATCTTTATTTAATTTTAGAATCTAATTTTTTATCTCTTTTTTGTTATATATATTTAATTTAATGAAAAAATCATAAATCCCTATTGTTTATATACTTGATTATATATGTGTGTGTATGTATGCATATCTATATGCGTGTGTTTATATGTGTGAGTGTATATGTGTGGATGTATATGTGTATGTGTATGTATGCATGTGTGTATGTGTGTGTGTATATATATGTGTGTGTGTATGTATGCATGTGTGTATATGTGTGTGTGTATGTATGAATGTGTGTAAATGTGTGTGTATGTATGCATGTGTGTATATGTCTATGTATGTATGTGTGTGTGTATATGTGTGTGTGTATGTATGAATGTGTGTATATGTACCAGTAAGTTCATTGTACTTTACATTCAATATTTATTTATTTTCATGATCATTTGTGACCATATCTTCATGCCTATGTGAGTGTATTGTTCAATGCCATACTTCTCCATTTTTCAGTCAGATTGTAGAGATAGTTTCTTTGAGCATGGTGCATCATTTTCAGTGATTTAACTTGAAAAAGTTAGATCTCTAAGCCTACTATATGTTCCCAAAGTTTCATTTCATTTGGAGTTCACAGTCATGAGATATATTCATTTGAAGTCACCTGTATCTTTGCATCTTCTACCTCTTGAAAACTCAGGATCACATACATCAATTGCTAAACTTATTTCTCTTAGTATGTTCAATAATGTTTTATGAAATAACTCCCAACATATTGCATTGCTTCCTAATTATATTCCTCTAAAAGCTCTTCGTCCAATTGTAATCAGAGTATAAGCATTGAGTGAAAAACTAAAGCATTCATGATCAAATTAGAAAATTTCATCATGTTGACTATTGGTCAAACTAGTCTATTTTGATTCAACTTTTTGAGAGTGACCTTCCAAGATACATAGGGTGTCTAATACATCCTTTGGCAAGCTAAATAGGCCCACTACATATCCCTAGAGTTAATTTGGTGGAAAATGGATTTCCGTCATCAATTGACAAACTAGATAGAGGTAACCATGTAGCCTGGTGATTAAGGATGGAAGCTTCTCTTCAAGGCTAATGTATATGGTTATTTAGCTGTAGATGAAGTTATGCTAAGTTTCAGGAATAAAGGTCAACCTACACAAAAAGAGCAAGAGAGGTTGAGCACATGGTGCTCCAAGGATGCACTTTCAAGGTCTTATCTCCTCAAATTTATCTCAGATTCTCTATGACCTCACATTAGAAGTTGTAGAACATCTCAAGAATTGTGGAATGCACTTGAACCCTTCTTCTCTTCAAGTAAAAAGGCCATATGAAGCATCAAATATGGCTGGATTTTACAACTCTCAAGAAAGCTCCCAAACAAAATGTGACATATTTTGTCACAAATCTCAAGGACATAGTAGATCTGTTGGGAAGCATTGGAGAGGTAATAGAAGAAGAGAAAATTGTAAGGCAGGTCATCAATGGCTCAAAGGCAGATGACAAGTGGTAAGCATTCACCACATCTACGGATCTATACATGGATATGCATGTACTAGATTTCAATACACTCATAGGATAGCTGCTTACTCAAGAGGCTGAGCTTATCAAGAATGGAGAAGGCTCCAAAGGTAATCAATCTTTTTCTTTGTATACTGATAAAAGCAAGTCCAAAGAGAACAAAGGAAGAGGAAGGAAATTGGATGATGAAGAAGGTACACATCAAGATAACTATGTAGGTAGAGGAAGACATGGTAGAGGTAGAGGGAGAGGAAGAAGACAAGCCAGGGGAAGATCCCAAGACTCTAATCCCTAATCAATTTGAGGATTAACTAATCATACAATTGAAAATCGCTTTAGGAATTCTAGGAATCAAAGAGGCAGAGGCTACAATAGAGGAAGTTATGGCTACTTCAGAAGAAGGACCAACAACTTCAATGGCTACCAGAACAATTACAACCATTCAAACTATCAAGGAAGCGAGAGAGGAAGAAGATACTTCAATAACTACAAAGAAGACTCAAATCAATAGGACTCATTGCTAATCATGAACACGGGATTGCCTCAAGGTAAATTTCATGAGCATGTTTTCTACATAGATTTACGTTGTTTCCAATCATGTGGCTGGAAATGTGGCTCTCCTATCAGATTAAGAAGATCCAAGGAACAAGCATGAAGGCCAAACATGTGATGATACAAGAAATCTAGTGGAGAAGTTAGGAAATGTAAAATCACCTAATGGAAACATCAACCTTCTTAGCAAGGTACTGTATGTCCCTACCATCACGAAGAATTTGATAAGTGTAGGACAGATTGTGGAGAAAAGCCGACAAGTTAGGTTCACAAAAGTAGGAGCAATTGTTGAAGATCCAATTCAAGGATTCAGTAGAATTGCAAAAGGTCAAAAGATAGGTATATTTTTCACATTTGAATTACAAGACACTAGGAACATTTCTCTCTTTAATTATGGTAGTCATACACTCACAGAATTGGAAGTATGGCACAAAAGGTTAGCACATATTGGTGAAAGATCATTAAAGAAAATTTGCAGGGACCAAAGTCTACTTGGACTCCCTAATTTCCCGAAGCAACACATGATTTAAAGTGTAGTGCATGTCAATTTGGAAAGTCTCAGAGGTTACCATTCATGAAGAAAGGATATATGCATGGAGATCTCTTGGATTTCGTTCACATAGATGTATGGGTACCTAGCAAGGATGCTTCAATATCGGGATCAAGGTGTTATATATCCGTCATTGATGATTGCAGTAGATGGACTATACTATACTTTATAAAACACAAGGACAAAGCCTTTTCATGCTTTAAAACATATTTAGCTCTTGTGCAGAACCAAACAAGTAAAACATTACAAAGGCTAAAATCAAATCGAGGGGGAGAGTACTTCTCCCATGAATTTGGCTCTTTTCGTCAAGAGAGGGGGATTAAAAAAGAGATTACTACAAGGTACACTTCTGACAAAAATAGAGAGTTACAGAGAGAAGGAATAGGACAATTGTCAAATCTGCAAGGTCTTTGCTAAATGAAAAACACTTACCTAATTATTGATGGGCTAAGGCTGTATCCACAACCACTTATTTGATTAAGACGTTACCTTCAAAATCACCTGATGGCATAACACCATATGAGGCTTGGAATGGAAGAAGACTAGACTTGGATCATTGTAAGATTTTTGGATGTATTGCTTATGCTCATAAAGCTAAAATGCAGGAACTTGGACAAGAGGCAAAATCATCACATCACCGCCTAAGGAGGTCGATGAGGGAGAAAAGAAAACGAGAGAGGTATGGGTTTGATACTTCACTAGTTACTAAACATTCAATCTATCTAGCAACTTTCTCTCCTGTGGCAAAGTACCTAGAATTAGAGTCCTGCTTGACATTGCTTCTTCCAAGAATTGGAAGATACGTCAATTGGATGTAAAAAATGCATTTCTTAAAGGATGGAAAAGAGAAGAGGTGTATGTGGCACAACCACCTGGTTTTGAGAACTAAGTACATCCTAATTATGTGTGAAAACCTAATAAAATTCTATACGAACTCAAACAAGACCCAAGGTCTTGGAATCACAGGCTTGTTTCATTCTTGAAGGACAAAGGATTTCAACTAGCAAGGCAAATCCATCACTCTTTATCAAAAGAGTAATTCTAAAGTCATCTATTTTTGTGTGTATCTGGATAATATTATACTAATAGGAAATGATGGAGATGGCATAAAGAAGGTCAAGGAGTAGATGAAAGAAGAGTTCAGGATAACTGACATAGGATCACTTACATACTTCCTAGGATTGGAAGTGGTATACAAAGATCATGGTCTATTCATTACTCAAATGAAGTATATTAAAGACTTGTTGACAAAGTTCAAGATGCAAGATTGTAGGATTGCAGGTACTCCAATGGAGCTTAATCATAAATTGAGCTCACTTGAACGTGAACTCATAGAAGATGTGACAGGTTATCAAAGTCTTGTGGGTAGTTTGAACTATGCCACATTGGCAAGAGTAGATATATGTTCTAGTGTGAGTGTGCTAAGTCACTTTATGCATTGTGGTTCTGATCATTGTTGTCTATGTTGACGACATGCTGCTCACTGGTCCTATTGAGAAGCATATTGCTGATTTCAAGGTTGATTTGCATGCCTCATTTGAGATGTCTGATTTGGGGCATTTGCATCACTATTTGGGCATTCAGTTTATGCAAGTTCATGGTGGAATGGCTTTGTGTCAAACGAAATATATTGACACATTATTGTAGCGTTTTGGTCTTGAAGACTGTAAGCCTATTGCCACTCCTATAGAGACAGGTTTACGATTGAGTCTTCATGATTGTGGAGATGCATTTGATGTTGTTCTCTATCAGAAGGCTATTGGATGCTTGATTTACTTATGCATTACTCAGCCAGATATTCAGCTTGCTGTCTCATAGATGAGCAGGTTTATGCATTGCCCAGGAGTCACGCATTGGAAGGCGGTTAAGCGCATCTCTCGCTACTTGAGTGGTACTCGGCTACTTGGGTTGTTTTATCCCAAGGGGGGATCACTACCGCCAGATTTGCATGCTTTTTCTGACTCAGATTGGGCTGGCTGCTATGACACTTGTGTGTCCACTAGTGGTTTTTGCTTCATGCTTGGTAGCTCATGTATATCATGGTTGAGCAAGAAGCAGCCTACTGTGGCCACTTCCAGCTATGAGGCTGAGTATAGGGCAGCTTTCACAACGACTCTTGAGTGTTTGTGGCTCACACGCCTTATGGCTGGTTTGGGTGTTGGCCAGTCTTCTGCCACCACCATCTTCACCAATAGTCAGAGCGCATTGGCAATTGTGAGGAACCATGTGTTCCATGGTCGCACTAAGCACATTGAGGTGCATTATCACTATGTCAAGGAGAGGTTCTCTGCTGGGAGATCAGCTTGGCATATGTGCCCACGTAGGAGAACATTGAAGACCTTTTCACGAAGGCTCTGCCTAGGGAGAAGTTTGAAGCTTTCCGCAAAGCTTTGGGCTTACTTCCTTTTGTGGAGTGATTTCCACATAGCTTGGCACTTCCTTATAGATAAGTGCTAGCTCCTTGTTCACCGCATCACTCCCAGGGGGGATTTGTTGATATATTTAGGTAGTGATTTGTGTGAACACACTAGGACCGCCGAGGCACTTTCTTCCCTCTTTAGGAGGTCTTTTTCCCATGGCTTGTATATACGCCTATTGCCCTAATGGGCTACTTATCTTTGTACATTCTCTAGTAATACATTCAGTATTGTGTGTTTGTGCTCCAAGCTTCTTCTTCTTCCTTGTGGTGTTCGCGTGCTTCCGCAGACGTCTAACTCCAACAAAATGTATCTTTCAAAAATAACATATGTATAATGAAATGAAGACACAAAAGTCCACCACTCCAGAAATATATCTTTGAAAATGCTCCGGACAAATTTCATGGCTTCACACCTAATTCATAACCAGACCACAAATATCTCCTGAAATCGAAAGCACATGGAGCTTTCTTAACAGAGCGCTTAAAACGAAAACATTTAGTAATTCATCTCAAGATTATGATCCATTACACTTTTACAAGCATATATAAAGTGCATAGGATACTATTCCTCGATAGTTTAAAATCGTATGTTGTTAGCAGGAACAAATCCATGCATGTTACGAAAAGAAAACAAAAAGAAAAAGAGATAGAATCGTCTACAGCCTACATCATATCGAAAACACAGCAGCCTTCATCACATTGTCTCCATCCATCTCATCCAACAGTCTCCACAAACACAAAAATACGCAGACGTAGCACCAGATGAAGAAGAGTCGACTCTTTCTGAATATTGTAGTCCGCAAGTGTGCGCCCATCCTGCAATTGTTTGCCAGCGAAAATGAGCCGCTGTTGGTCAGGTGGGATACCCTCCTTCTCGTTAATTTTTGTCTTTACGTTGCCAATTGTGTCAGAACTCTCCACCTCCAGAGTGATGGTCTTTCCTGTGAGCGTTTTCACAAAGATCTGCACGCCACCACGCAAACGCAAGACAAGGTGGAGCGTCAATTCTTTCTGGATATTGTAATCGGCCAGTGTGCGGCCATCTTCTAGCTGCTTCCCAGCGAAAATCAGCCGCTGCTGATCAGGTGGAATACCCTCCTTGTCCTGTATCTTGGTTTTTACATTATCGATTGTGTCAGAGCTCTCAACTTCGAGTGTAATAGTCTTACCCGTGAGCGTTTTCACAAAAATCTGCATGCCACCGCGAACGCGAAGGAGGAGATGGAGGGTCGATTCCTTCTGGATGTTGTAATCGGCAAGCGTACGACCATCCTCGAGCTGTTTGCCAGCAAAGATGAGACGCTGCTGGTCAGGAGGAATGTCTTCTTTGTCGTGGATCTTGGTCTTCACATTGTGAATAGTGTCCGAACTTTCCACCTCTAGGGTCATCGTCTTCCCCGTCAGTGTCTTCACGAAGAGCTGCATGATTAATAGTTGATTAAACTATACCTCAGACCTACGACGATGATCAGGAGGACGATCGCAATGCGCTGATTCTCGTCTGGGGAAGAACATTCAAAGGCCTGTATATTTATGTACATTACGGAGGCCTTACCGACGATGCTTTTTCCTGGGGTTGCTTTTGCTTTTCTCTTATGCAAAGAAATCTACGAATACGATCAATGAAGCTTTTATTCGGTTTACTGGAAATTACAAAACAACTCGACATAGAAAGATTACACAATGATGGATTGAATGCTTAATGGTTCTAAGCCATATTTATAATTGATTTGCTCCATGAAGCTGAAGCTGCAGTAGTGCATGTGCATTAGCAATTGGTTCAAAGCCCAACAGTGTATCGGGCCAAAGGTTAGCATGTCTATGTTGAGGTGGGATTGGAAGTTCCTATCCCCATAGATACATGCTTTAATCTTTTTCATTAATTAAAAATATGGAGATTGTTTTATTAGAGAAGTTAGTTGTTAGTGATAAAGTAATATGCAAAAGATGGTGATGAAATTCCCATCTATGCGTTGGGACTATCCTCATCTTTCTATCACATTCTATGGAGACTTACTTGTACATAAAGGGTGGGTTCCCCTTGAATCCCTTAATTCCTTTGTAGAACTATATAAGATTGCTTCATAGAGACACCACTTTCACACTTCTTTCAAAACTTCTACATTACAAACCTTTCATATTGTTTGTTCTTTGATGATCACTTCATAAAGTTTTGTAGAGTAACACATTGATTTTCGAGTCTTAGGATCGTTTTGTCTAGTCTTAGGATTGTTTTATTTAGTCTTAGGATTGTTGGCATGCGGAATGAGCAAAAGAGGTATCCAGAATCTCCTACTTCCAATTGGACATCTACCATACTTCCACATTACCTTGAGTTGGGATTCAATGTGTGCTTCCTTACATAGAGTTCGGATGTCTTATAACTTGTTTTCTCCTTTAAAGACAATTCTTGCGTTTCCTATGAGCATGGGAACTAAGAACCTTCTAATCCTCCCTAGGTATGCTTTTAGCCCTTTTTATATGAGCTGCATGTTTCTCGTGCAATTCCTTTGGTTCAAATTAAAGCCATGTTTGATTTCCACTCCCTTTGGACAATTCACTTCCACCTTGCCATATACCTTTAAATTACCTTTGATATGTATTTATGACATAAAATTAAGGTCACAAGGTATCTCTAAAAAAGAAAACATCATTTCCTAGTACTTGGCTTTGAAATCCCAATGGAAATACAATAGGACCTTCCACAATTGTTTTCCTTGCTGGAAAACTAGTGGATCTTAACCTAATTTGGTGATGTTCCATATAGTTTCCTCTTTGTTTGTTCTTCCATAGATTCCTTCGTAGCTCTAGTAAGAAGTAATCATCATAAATCTCATATGAGATACAATCAAGTCTTGAAGATACAATTACCTTTGTCTTGACTACCCAAACCTTTACTTATTAAAATTTCTCCTGTCAAAGTACTTATGATTAAGTAATTTAAATGATAGAAGCAATTTTGGTATGCTTTAAGTCTCTCTAGAGAGTTTCAATCATCGATTTTTGAAAAATGTAACTTGCTTTCTCATTACTGCTCTTGTACTCAAGAATTGGAAGGAGAAAGTTCTAGGTTCTTGGAAGGATCAGACTTGAGGGCTTGACATTCTTGAGTTTTAAGAAGATCTAATAGGTTCTTGGAATGATTCTCTTTGTTGCATAACAATGAGAATCCGTTTTAATTCTCATAGAGACACGACTTTCACACTTCATACTGACACGAGTTTCACACTTGTTCGAAAACTTTCTACATTACGGACACAAATCGTAGATGATCACTCTATAGAGTTTTGAAAAGAAACTCATTGATTTTCGAGTAGCTCCGATTGGCATGTGATTGTTTTCTTTAGTCTTAGGAACTTCATTATAAGTCTAAACTCTTTTAAACGCATGGGGCATGAGCAAAAAAGATATCCGAAATCTCCTACTTCAAATTTAACACCTACCATACTTTAGAACATTTTTAATTCCACATTATTTTACGTTGGGATGAATGTGTACTTCCTTGCATAGAATGTGTAAGTTGGGATGAATGTGTCCGAGATTTCAAAGGCCTGTATTTATGTACATTATGGAGGGCTTAGCGACGATGCTTTCTTCTCGGGTTGTTTTTGTTTTTTTCCTTATCCAAAAATCTAATTCCTACGATCAATGAAGGTTTTATTTGGTTTACTCAAAATTATAAAATCAAATCGACCTAGAAAGATTACACGATGGAGCCATATTGATAATTGATTTACTCCATGAAGTTGAAGCTATAGAAGTGCATTAGCTATTGGTTCAAAGTTATAGCTCCTTCCACTTAATAAATTTGAGTCTTTATATCCAAACATCAATGAGGGATTAACTTCTTCAAGGTGATTCTAACCATCTCTATCTCGACACAAATTTCAATTTTTGTCTTGAGTATTGTCCTCTTATTGTTAATTTTTTCTTTTAAAGTATGATTATTATTGATGGTAAGCAACCAATTGAGGTCTCTTATTGAGATGAGTGCTTTTGTGACATACTCTAACTACAACTACCAAAAGAGGTGCTCTTTAGCTCAAGATCATACCTTAGGCACACTCATTTCTTACTTTTCCTATGAGTATGGGAATTAAGAACTACAGGGCTATGCCTTTAGCCCTTTTTATCTAAGGAGCATGTTTGTGGTGCAACCCCTTTATTTCAAATTAAAGCCATATTTGATTTTCAATCCCTTTGGACAATTCACTTCCTCCTTCCAATATACCTTTTAAATACCTTTTATATTTGTTAGTGACATCAAATTAAGGGCACAAGGTATCTCCCAAAAACCAAACATCATTTCCTAGTACTTGGCTTTGAAATTCTTAGGGAAAATCTTTCTTTAATAGTTTTAATGCTATGAAACTAAAATAAGACCTTCCAAAATTGTTTTCCTTGTTGGAAAACTAATGGTTGTTATCCTAATGTGGTGATGTTCCATGTAATTCCTCTTTATTTCTGCTTCTATAGATTCCTTCATAGCTCCAATTAGAAGTAATCATCAAAAATCATATATGAGATGCAATCAAGTTTTGGAGATAAAATTACCTACGTTTTGACTACCCAATCCTTTTCTTATTAATTTTTTTCCTCTCAAAGTACTTATGATTAAGTAATTTAAATTCTAGAAGCTTACTCTGGCATGCTTTATTAAAAAAAGCAATTTCAAGGTTTTTGTTCATCATTCTTGATAAAAACTACGATATCTCATTATCCTTGGAGGCTTTAAGTCTCCTTGAGAGTTTCAATCGTTGCTTTTGGTATAGAAATAACTTGGTATAGAAAACCATGTACAGAATCACCCTTGTTTTGAAACGATGATATTTGAGCATGGTTTCCTATACCAAGTTATTTCTATACCAAAAGCAATGATTGAAACTCTGAAGGAGACTTAAAGCCTCCAAGGATAATGAGATATCGTAGTTTTGAAAAAAACACCAAATGGTATGGAAATTTGCAAAACCTTTTACTTCAAGGTATTGTTGCACATTGAATTGTTTGTAATTTTATATAGGAATAGTTATTTATTCTTAAAGTTTGTGGATTTCTAGGTGATAAAATTTTTAATTAATCTCACCCTTTCATAGAATCTATTCTTTTTTATAGGTGAAAAAATCTCAATTGCGCAGACTTTCTATAAAAGTTTCTATCTAGAAGGCCTACAAGGGTGATGCTGTACATGGTTTTCTCATAATTGGAGAGTCCAAATGATGTGAAATTTTTGACATATTTAGAGTACCACTTGAAGTTTTGGTTTGCAAATTTCCATACCATTTGGTGTTTTCTTAAAGAGAGATTGCAAATATTCTATGAACATGGTGCAAGGAGTTTTCTCAGGCAAGAATTTACTACAAACACTTGAGTGTTTCTCCCAATTGCATGGGTCAAATGTAATGAATTTGTACATGTATTCGTCTGTGTTTTGAGATACAAATATATGAATGTCATGAAATTTGGGCAAAACATGGGGGCTATAATTCCTTGTTCTCATCTATGGTCCCTCTCGTGTGGACTTACCAGAGGAAGTCATGTTCTAAAGTCACATAATTTTCTATCAACTTCAACTACAAGTTCATTATCCTTAGCCTGCTTTAATTCATCACATACATACATTGCATCATCTTGACTATCACACCAGACACACCTTTTACAACCACTTCCTTGTTTATCAATATTTCTTTGGAAAACTAGCTGAGAAGCTGACTGAGTAGGACAAAGTGGTTGATAAAGTAGTTGAGGAGGATTAAACTGTGGCAGAAGAGGCTAAATTGATGGAGCCATATTCGCTTGACCCAATTCACTACTACTAGCCCCATGCTCATGCAAGCTCTAATGAGATATCAAGCTCAACATGTGATCATCCAGGGTGACATGCATCAATTTTTCGTTTCTCTGTCATGTATAGTGCTCATACCGATATATGTCAGGGATACTTCATTGAGCTTTATTAGATTTATCTACTCAGAGTGATGGCACATTTTTTCCTTGCTACCTCACTCATTCACAAACATTAGGTTTTTTCTTATGTACTCGTCTTTATATATTGCACTTGATGTATTCTTTTTTCAAGTCATTCTTGTACATTCCTTTTTATGTAATAGAAGAAGGAGAAGAAGATCATTTCTTCCTTGCCTCAATCTATATGTGTGCTTCTCCTTGAGAGTGAGAGTGTGTGTGTGAGATCTCCTTCCTTGTGACATGGTATCAGAGCCATCGTGGAGAAGGTGACGATGAAGACTACGCGGCAAGGCATGGAGAAGGCGACGATGAAGACTACGCAGCAAGGCATAGAGAAAACACAATTCACGAACGACCTCCATTTGCTAGGAAAATCGGCATGAAGGTACAAGACCTCAAAATATTTTTGACAGTTATTCCTTTAGGGTCACTTGTTTTTGTCAGATCAAAGTTTTAGAGCCATCTCGACCTCTATTTCGAGCCCACAAGGTGGGGCCCACAGAAAAACCAGGTCAGTTTCAGAAATTGTAACTTGCACTATGTTCGACAACACTCACGTATTCCAGATCCAAAGTTTAAAGTGATTCAATGTACTGTTGATACACGAAAACTATGTTTTTTTGAGATCAAATTGTCACATCATAGTGCGATAGTGTTCAAACAGAAGTGTTGCTTGTAGTGTTTGGAGTGTCGTGAATTGCTACACAAATGGCAAACACAATGGAATGAGCCAGCTTATGAGTGATAAGCTCGACAAGAACAACTTCCATGCTTGGAGATTCAGAATGAAAAATTTCCTGATGGGAAAAGGCTACTGGAAGTACATCGAAGGAGAGAACAAAAATGCTTTGTAGTTACTAGAGAGGAATCGAACTGCGGACTAGTTAAGAGCATATGAGGAATGTAATCAAGAAGCACGAAAGGTAATGTATTGGCTATCTGGTAGCAAATAGGATAGCATGCTTGGGCATATAGAAGATGCCAAGACTCCAAAAGAGGCTTGGAACAGTTTGGTCACTTTGTATGAGACTAATACAAAGGCATGGAAATTGCTCAAGAACGATCTGCATACATTGGAAAAGAAGAGCATGTCAGTAAGTGACTACACTCTGAAAATCAAAAGCATACGTGAGTCACTTGCATCTATTGGCATGAATGTAGATGATGACGATAAGGTGGAAGTGTGCCTTCATGGTTTAGGAGCTACATATAAGTAGTTCAAAATGTCTATAAAAGACCAGAGAAAATATTTCGAATTTTGCTGATTTAGTATCCATGTTGATTATTGAAGAGAAGAATCTTGGTGAGGATTCAAAATCCCAAGGAAAGCCTAGTTTTGAGCACGTATTCTACTTTGGAAGAGGAACAGGCAGAGGTAGAGGTTTCCGAAGTGGAAGAGGAAACACTAACCAAGACCAAGGTCAACAACAGAATCGTGCAGGAGGAAGAGGACAATTTCGAGGCAGGGGGAGCCAAAGAGGTCGCAAAAAATTCCAAAGAAATGATTCAGTTCATGATAGTAAAGGATGCTAGAATTGTGCTAAACTTGGACACTTTGAACGTGATTGCAGTTTGAAGAATCAAAATAACAGAAGGTGGCAAAACTGTCGAGAGAGATGGTTGGATGCACTCAGAAGATTGAGTTGGTACTGCTAATCCTGCTTTGCACCAGCCCTCTTTGATCCTTTTCTCCGATTCTACTCCTTGATGACGCGACGAAGACTGAGCCTTGTGGAAACCGCCACGCCAAGAAGAACTAAGTTAGAGTGATTCAGAAATTCTCTGTAATCAATCAATAGCTTAGCAAAGTCTAGCGCTCAACATATACTCTAACTTTAGTGGAAAAATTTCACCGAAATTTCACCGGACTGCCACTGGATTGACACCCTAATCGTACCGGAATTGTACCGGAATGAACTTCAATTCTGTTTATAATTACTTCAAGTGAAGAAGTGACGCGTGAACTTTCTTAACTTACTGAACTCTTTCTGAAGTTTAAGAAAAAAACTCCTCTAGTTCAGATAGCCTCTTTCCGGTCAGACTTTGTACTGTGTGTAGATATCTTTTTCACCGGAAGGATTGATCAACTAAAAGTAGAGATGTCTAGCTATACAGTGAGCTATCTCTCATACAAAGCTTTGCATTATTCTGCGAGATCTACTTCGTTCTTCTACCGGAAATTACTCGTTTACTGTAAGAACTGCAACAGTGAGCACTTCGACCACGATTTCTCGAAATTGACTGAACCAAGTTGCTTCAAACTTTGTATGCTTCTGGTATGCTTTGAGCTAGATCTATTAATCTTTGAATCACTTGATTTGGTTCAGTAGGCACTGAGATATGCCTCTTTGAAGTTGATAGTAGTTGAAGTGGTACACTCAAAGAATAACAGAGATGATGAATGTAAATATTTGTTTTAGATCATGTAAATGTACATTCCCATTGGCATGATAAACATAGCTCAATGGTACTCAGAGGTGTAGGCTATAGAGTAGACCTCACACACTCAATGATTGATACAGTAATGCCTCTGGATGAGTGAAGAACAACTGCGACTTTTGACTTGTAGTTTTTATAGGAGTTGAGTGAGAGCTTGAATTAGAATTCAAATCAATCTCCTAAAATCTTTCACCTAAAAAGAGTTGATTGAGATATTCTCTCAATCAATCAACAACCTTTTCCGCGACTTTCAATCAATTAGGCGTGATTGCATAATGCGCCAAGTCATATAGACTTTTACAATGGGTAAAAAGGTAATAACTTATAAGCTAGTGTTCCTATGCTCCTTGCTTCATGTAGAGTCTTCAAAGTAGATGTCCAAGCCAAATGTGAAGGCTTGACTTGTACCAACAGCTCCCCCTCAAGCCAAACATTTTGGCTCAAGTCTTCAGCTTCATTCTTCAATCACATCCTGCAATCCAATCATGGATTTGAATCTGCATAACTTAGTTCCATCCAAAGCTTTAGTGAGTAAATCTGCACATTGCATATTAGTGGACACATAGATCAACTAAATGTCTTTACTAAGCAACTTCTCTCTCACATAGTGGTAATGAACCTCTATGTGTTTTGTCCTAGCATGATATATTGGATTAGCTGCAAGGTGAAGAGAGCTTGTGTTATCTCCAAAGATAATTGGAGGTCTAGTATATAGGCCTAACTCTGTATACAAAAGTTTTAACCAAATAGCTTCTTGAGTGGCATTTGCTAGCCCTTTATACTCTGCTTCAGTAGATGACAATGCTACTGTAGGTTGCTTCTTGCCTGACCAAGAAATTGGTTTATCACCTGCAAAACATATGTATCCTAATGTGCTTCTCCTATCATCCTTGCATCCTGCCCAATCTGCATCTGAATATACTTTAATATCAATATCTGATGTATAAGGAAAATACAAACCATGGTTCTGAGTTCCCTTTAAATACTTCAAGATCTTCTTTGCTGCTTCTAGGTGAGGTACCCTTGGTTTGTGCATGAATTGGCTAAGCACACTTACACCATATGCTATGTCAATTCTAGTCAAAGTAGCATAATTCAGACTACCTACCATACTTTGATATCCTGTAATGTCTTGGACTTCATCCCCTTCATGAGCACTTAGCTTTAGATTAACCTCCATTGGAGTGATTGAGATTTTAGCTTCCTGCAAATTAAATTTCTTGACCATATCTTGTACATACTTCTTTTTAGTGATATATATACCTGAATTAGTGTTGACTAACTCAAGACCTAAGAAGTACTTCAATAATCCAAGGTCATTGATCTTGAATTCCTTCATCATCTATCCTTTGATGTGTCTAATCCCACTGACATCATTGCCTGTAATGATGATGTCGTCAACATAAACACACAAGTAGATTACCTCTGTACTACTCCTCTTTATAAATAGAGAAGTGTCTGCTTTACTCATCACAAATCCTTGGTCTTGGAGATATGTTGTCAACCTGTAATTCCATGCTCTAGGTGCCTGCTTCAATCCATATAGATCCTTCTTCAATTTACAAACATAATTTACCTTCTTGGGATCTTCATAGCCAGGTGGTTGTGACATGTAGACTTCTTCAGATATCCATCCATTCAAGAAAGCATTCTTGACATCTAATTGATACATGTTCCAATTCTTGGATGCAGCTACACTCACCAATACTCTGATTGTTGGCATCTTTGCCACAGGAGAAAATGTCTCCTCATAATCAATGCCTTGGGTTTGTGCAAAACCCTTGGCTACCAACCTAGCTTTGTACCTGTTGATGGTTCCATCAGAGTTTCTCTTTAGTTTGTAGATCCATCTGGATCCTATCACCTTCATAGAATCCTTCTTGGGTACCAAGTCCCAAGTGTCACTCTCCTTGAGAGCTTCTATTTCTTCATCCATAGCTTCTTTCCATTCTACTTTGGTGATTGCCTCCTCATATGAACCTGGTTCTTCATTTAACAAGTCCTTTGCAAGATATACAGAATGCTTAGTTACAAGAGAAGTGTCATACCCATATTTGATAGGCTTCTTATTTTCTCTCTGAGATCTCCTCATTGCTTGAGTTGAAGATTCTGGTATATCCTCTAGCTTCTTCATCTTCATCTTTCCTTTAGACTTCCATGCCTTGAATTCCTCAAGGTTAATTGTATCATCGTCATCTGAGCTTGAGTCTTCTTTTTGGATTGGTTCCTCCTTGGTGAGCTTTGGGAAGTCTTCTTCCATGTCATAAGGTAGACTAACCTTCCTGCATTCATTCTCATACCATGAGTCATTCTCATCAAAGATGACATCTCTGCTTACCTTGAAACCTTTGTTTGAGGGGTTGTAGAATCTGTACCCTTTTTGGTTCAAGTCATAACCAATGAAGATACATTTTTCATCTTTAGGGTCTAGCTTTCCCCTTACCTGTGAAGGAATATGCACATATGCAATACAACCAAAGATTTTGCAATGATCCAAAGATGGTCTCTTACCATGCCAAGCTTCATAAGGTGTCATTCCATCAAGTGTCTTTGATGGCAACCTGTTAATGAGATATGTGGCAGTAGATACACTCTCTGTCCAAAGATAATTTGGCAACTTCTTTTCATTAAGCATAGACCTTGCTGTTTCTACAATGAGTCTATTTCTTCTTTCAGCTACCCCATTTTGTTCAGGTGAGTACCTTTTGGTTATCTCCCTTTTGATGCCTCTTTCTTGCAAGAAGTCTTCAAACTCATTTGAGAAGTATTCTCCTCCTCCATCTGATCTTAGCCTTTTCAAGTTTCTTCCTGTTTGGTTTTCAACCAGTGCAAGATACTTCTTGAAACAATTAAACACTTCATCTTTATGCTTCATAAAGTATAACACAGTCCATCTGCTATGGTCATCAATGAAGGACACATAATACCTTGATCCTAAAATGGAAGGGTCCTTGCTAGGTCCCCAAACATCTGTGTGCACCAAGTCAAGGTAGTCTCCATGCATAAAACCTTTCTTTGAATAGGGCAACCTGTGAGACTTACCAAACTGACAAGCTTCACACTTGTATATCATGTGTTGCTTGGATACATTAGGTATCCCAAGCACACATTGATCCCTGCACATTTGCTTTAAGGTCCTTTCACCAATGTGACCTAACCTCTTGTGCCATATTTCTAATTCTGAAAGTGTTTGATCCTTGTAATTGTATAAAGCAATGTTTTTGGTGTCTTCAGGCTCAAAAGTAAATAATCTACCTGATTTTTCTCCCTTGGCTATTCTTATGAATCCATGTCTTGGGTCCTCCACATATACTCCATGTTGATTGAACCTGACCTGTAAACATTTCTCCACAATCTGACCAACACTCATTAGATTCTTGGTAATAGTTGGAACATAAAGTACTCTGCTCAATAAGTTCTGATTACCATCACTAGTCTTTACATTACCAACCTTTACAACAGAATGCTTAGTATCATCACCTGTCTGTACCTGATGTTTGCCCTTGGGTTCTTCCAAATGAGAGAGTAGTGCCACATTACCTGCTACATGGTTAGAACACCCTGAATCAATATAAATGAAATGATCATCATTTGTACCTTCCTTGGAGGTCATATTCATGATCAATAGGGAGTCATCTTGCTCGTCTATGTAGTTGTTGTAATCCCTTCTATTTTTGAATCCACCTTGGTAGTTACTGTTGTGGTTGTGGTTGTAATTGTTGTTGTACTGATTGTTGTATCCATTGTAGCCTTGGTGTTGGTTGAATCTGCCTCTACCTTGAGAGTATCCACCTCTTTGATAGCCTCTTCCTCTCTGATTCTTATAATTTCTGTAGCACTCATCTGTGGTATGGTTAGACAATCCACAAATGTTGCATGGTGATGAGTTGTAGGGTCTCCCCCTACCTTGCTTACTTCCTCTGCCTCTACCTCTTGAAGATCTACCTCTCCCTGCATAGTTTGCTTGGGAGGTAGAGCCTTCTTCATCAACCTTCTTACTTTTACCTTTATCTTTAACCTTCTTATCAGTGTATAAAGCAGAGGAGTTGTTACCTTTTGATTGTTCTCCATTCTTTGTAAGCTTTGCTTCATGTGTGAAGAGTTGACCAATGAGGGTTGTTAGATCAGGAGCATGTATGTCCATGTATAGGTCCATTGCTGTGGTAAAGCTCTCCCATTTGTCATCTGCCTTAGTCCATTGATTACCTGCCTTACTATTTGTTCCTCTTCAATCTCCTCTCCAATACTTGCCAGTTGGTCTGCAATGTCTTTGACCCTAGTGACAAAATCTAAAACTGATTGCTTTGATTGCTTCCTAAGAGTAGTGAATTCAATCCATAGTTGATTCTTTCTGGCCCTTGTACTTGATGAAAAATATGTTGACAAGGTTTCCCAAGTCTCTTGGGAAGTCTTGCAATTCCTTATGTGAGGTAAAAGGAAATCAGATATAGAGTTAAGAAGATAAGACCTTGCCAAAGCATCTTTTGCACACCATGTGTTGAGCCTTTCTTGTTCATCTTTGGTGGGTAGGCCTCTAGCTTTGAATGAGGGCAATTCCTCATCTCCTGATATGAATCCAAATAAGCTTCTTCCTTGTAGATAGGTCTCCATCCTTAGAGACCAAGCTTGGTAATTGTTCCTGTCCAATTTGTCAATGAATGAAGGAAAACCATCTCCCATGTTACCTTATTTGCTCTGATACCACTGTTGGGAGAGATGGTTGGATGCACTTAGAAGATTGAGTTGGTACTGCTAATCTTGCTTTGCACCAGCCCTCTTTGATCCTTTTCTCCGATTCTACTCCTTGATGACGCGACGAAGACTGAGCCTTGCGGAAACCGCCACGCCAAGAAGAACTAAGTTAGAGTGATTCAGAAATTCTCTGTAATCAATCAATAGCTTAGCAAAGTCTAGCGCTCAACATATACTCTAACTTTACTGGAAAAATTTCACCGAAATTTCACCGGACTGCCACTGGATTGACACGGTAATCGTACCGGAATTGTACCGGAATGAACTTCAATTCTGTTTATAATTACTTCAAGTGAACATACATGAAGTAAGGAAGTGACGCGTGAACTTTCTTAACTTACTGAAATCTTTCTGAAGTTTAAGAAAAAAACTCCTCTAGTTCAGACAGCCTCTTTCCGGTCAGACTTTGTACTGTGTGTAGATATCTTTTTCACCAGAAGGATTGATCAACTAAAAGTAGATATGTCTAGCTATAGAGTGAGCTATCTCTCATACAAAGCTTCGCATTATTCTGCGAGATCTACTTCGTTCTTCTACCAGAAATTACTCGTTTACTGCAAGAACTGCAACAGTGAGCACTTCGACCACGATTTCTCAAAATTGACTGAACCAAGTTGCTTCAAACTTTGTATGCTTGTGGTATGCTTTGAGCTGGATCTATTAATCTTTGAATCACTTGATTTGGTTCAGTAGGCACTGAGATATGCCTCTTTGAAGTTGACAGTAGTTGAAGTGGTACACTCAGAGAATAACACAGATGATGAATGTAAATATTTGTATTAGATCATGTAAATGTACATTCCCATTGGCATGATAAACATAGCTCAATGGTACTCAGAGGTGTAGGCTATAGAGTAGACCTCACACACTCAATGATTGATACAGTAATGCCTCGGGATGAGTGAAGAACAACTGTGACTTTTGACTTGTAGTTTTTATAGGAGTTGAGTGAGAGCTTGAATTAGAATTCAAATGAATCTCCTAAAATCTTTCACCTAAAAAGAGTTGTTTGAGATATTCTCTCAATCAATCAACAACCTTTTCCGCGACTTTCAATCAATTAGGCGTGATTGCATAATGCGCCAAGTCATATACACTTTTACAATGGGTAAAAAGGTAATAACTCATAAGCTAGTGTTCCTATGCTCCTTGCTTCATGTAGAGTCTTCAAAGTAGATGTCCAAGCCAAATGTGAAGGCTTGACTTGTACCAACAAAAATAATTATGCATCGACAAGTGCAGATGATTATGAGAAGTTGTTCATGGTTCAACATCATATGATGAATTCGATGTCTGTTGGTATTTCAAAATTGAATGATAATGTCTGGTATGTTGATTCAGGTGCTTCAAATCACATGAACAATCATGCAGATTGGTTTAGCAGTTTGTAGAAATTGTTGGTTCCTGGATATGTTGAAATAGGTGATGATACATCGCATCCTATCGAGCATATAGGAAACATAGCATTGTCTATGGAGGATGGGAAGGTAAAACATCTTGTTGAGGTGCTGCATGTTCCAAACATAACAAAGAATCTGGTTTCTGTTGGACAAATGGTTGACTAGGGATTACAAGTCAGGTTCAATGCTGATGGGTCATATGTAGAAGAATACAAACATGGTGGACGATTGATCACCAAAGGAAACAAAGTGGGTAGGATGTTAACCTTAAATGTGAAAGTTCTTGAAATGAATGCAGTCATGTTTGCAAAAGGTGCATGAGTTATTGCTGATATAGAGATGTGGTACAAACGAATTCGACATGCAAATCTGCAAAGGATGAGACCCATGTAGTCAAAGGAGATCGTTCATGGACTACCAAATTTCAAGGTTTCAGAGATGCAAAAGGTATGTGTAGCATGTCAATTTGGTAAACAGTCAAGATCATCGTTTCCACATGACAAGCATGTTAGTGAGAATGTGCTAGGAATAGTACATACAGATGTTTGGGGTGCTGCAAAGACCACATCTATGGGCGGTTGCAGGTTTTATGTTACTTTCATAGATGACCATACACGAAAAGTGTGGGTATATTTCATGAAAGAGAAGAGTGATGTATTCACTCACTTCCGCAATTTTAAGGCTATTGTGGAAAAGAAGATAGGGAAGTATATTCAGACATAAAGATCTAAGGGAGGAGTTGAATACATGTCAAATGAGGTCAGCAATTTTCTTAAAAGTCATGGAATTCGACGTCAGTTTTCATGCAGGTACACACCACAACAGAACGGTGCTGCTGAATGCAAAAATAGACATATTGCAAAAATAGCAAGAGCCTTGATGGCTAAAAAGAATATGCCTCATTGTTATTGGGCAGAAGATGTGCATACAGTTGTATCCATCATGAACAAAACTCCAATTGTTGTCGTACATCAAGTTTCACTTGAAGAGAAGTTCAGAGGTAAAAAGCCAGTAAGACCACGATTATCAGAAGCTTCCATGAGGAGGCTACACAAAACTAATCCTGTGCAATATGCAAAGTTGAAAGATCTATATTCAAAAGATGATGTTCATAAGTATGTTGATGATATTCGTCCATAGCATTCACAATTACCAGTAAGACCACGATTATCAGAAGCTTCCATGAGGAGGCTACACAAAACTAATCCTGTGCAATATGCAAAGTTGAAAGATCTATATTCAAAAGATGATAAAGTACACGATTTGTGTGACAATGATGAAGATGATGGCATGGCAGATTTTATTGAGGATTGGTATCAAAATGACAGTGAGAGCATTGATATTTCTAAAAATAAGAAATATCTTCGAGAGGAATGTCTAAAGCATGTATATGAAGGAAGTCTTTGACACGACTAAGTGCGAGCTTACTTATTCTCAACCTTCAAAATCGTTTTGGATGGAGTAATGTATCTGTTTTGACACTATTAAGGTATAATTTTCAATTTTCTATCTATTTATATATATATACATAAATATATATATATATATATAAATACATGCAGGTTTTTATTCTTACTTTAGATAAGATAAGAAGAAGAACTTGAATTGAATGGATACGATTGTTTGGATGGCAGGATACGATTGTTTTGATGGCAGGATACGATTGTTTGTTTTGGAGGACATGAATGATTTGTCGATTCACACATATGTTCAGTTTGAAAGTGTGAATTGACAAATCATTCAATGAAGGTACATACTTCATGTGTCCAAAACAAATAATCGTATCCTGTCATCCAAAACAATCAAATTTTGTGTAAATATTTTGAAAGATGCATTAATAGTTTTAAAAGATGCGCGGACAAAAAGTGTCAATTCAATTCAAGTTCTTGTTCTTACCTTATCTAAAGTAAGAATGAAAACCTACATGTATATATGTATATTTATTTATTTACCTTTTTTAATATATCTTTTTTTGATAAACTTATAGGTTATTATCTGAAAAGCTTTTACCAAGACAGAATATTCTTCCTACCTCACATGATGAAATGAAGAAGATAATCAACAATCTTGGTATAGATTATCAATGTATACATGCATGCCCTAACGATTGTATTTTATATAGAGGTGAATATGCAGACTCTTTGACATGTCCCAAATGTCAATCTCCTCGATATAAGGGTGAAGAAGGTAAAATCCCAAAAAAGGTATTGAGACATTTTCCATTGGCTCCACGGATTAGAAATATGTTTCAAAGCCCCGAATTATCAAAGCTTTTGACTTGGGGACATGATCACAAAAGTACTGATGGAATAATCAAAATTCCTCATGATAGTGTTGCTTTTCAGCATATTGATTCTACATGGCCTGAATTTGCACAAAATCCACAGAATCAAAAGTTAGGAGTTGCATTAGATGGGGTTAATCCATTCTCCATGAAATCCAGTAAATGGTCAACATGGCCAGTGGTAGTCATAAACTACAATCTTCCGCCATGTGTTAGCATTAAAAAGGAATATTTAATGCTTTCACTTTTAATCCATGCAAAAGACAAGTTAAAGATATGAATGTATATCTTGCTCCTCTCATTGACGATCTTCAAGAGTTATGGAGAGGTATTAATGTCATTGATGTATCAAAAAGCATCAATGAAAGACATATTACGGTTCGTGGTATTGTGGCTTGGACTATTCACAATTTTCCTGGATATGGCATTTGTTCAGGTCAACAAAAATATTTATCTTCGACATCGACGATTCTTGCCTGATGATCATCCATTAAGATCTAAAAGAGAAGCGGTACATTTTAATGGAAAGCTTGAAACAAGCTAGTATCCAAAACCTATGACGCCTATGGATTGGTATAAAAAATGGACAGATGGACCTCTGATAGATCCAGAAGCAGAAATCTTTAGTGAGGATTCAAATAATGAGTATGTGAACAGAGGTAAAGGAAAATTGGCACTCGCGGAGAACATATCAATATGGTATTCTTTGGAGTATTGGAAAGAGTTAAAAGTATGTCATCTTCTTGATCCTATGCATATATTCAAAAATATTGGTTATTCACTATGGCAACATCTTCTTGGACTAAAAGATACCAAAGCATCAAGGAATGATTTGAAAGATCAAAAATCCAAACCAAAGTTAGGGCCAGTTTTTGATAGACATCGACAAGAAACGACTTATGCATCTGCTCCTTGGGTACTTACAACAAAAGAGATACAGACTGTCAACAATAGAATTCAATTGATTAAGACTCCTACAGGATATGGAGCATCGTTTCAAAACATGTTTACTATGGATGATAAGAGCTTATCTAGGTTAAAGACCCATGAGTGGCATAACTTTTTGAAACATATTTTGCCTTTGGTTATCGATGTATGTACAACGAAAGGAGTACGAGATGTGATCTATCATCTTGGATCACTTATAAGGTAATTATGATACTTTTATATTTAATATGTATGAATATTGGATATCTTTTATTTTTTAATTAACTTCTTTATAATTTTTTTTATGATATGTATAGGTGGATTACATCCAAAGAGATCGATAAAAATTTGATCCCACAAAAAAAAACGTGAATGCAAAGAGCTACTATGTTTGATGGAAAAAGAACTTCCTACTTCATTTTTTGATATTCAGGTTCATTTATTAGTCCATCTTGTAGATGAGATAGAGATTGCAAGTGTTGTCAACACTCGATGGATGTTTTGGGTCGAGCGATTTATGGGAATACTAAAAGGTTATGTGCAACAAAGAGCAAAACCAGAAGGATCCATGGCAAAGGGTTGGATGCTTGAAGAGTGCATGTATTACGTTAGTGAGTACCTTGAAAGAGTTCATGAAGAAGCTCCACGTGCATGGACCAACGAGTCTTCTTCAAAAATAACAGATGAGGTATTATCAGGTAAGGGGGTTCCATTCTTATTTACATTTCAAGAAAAAAATGATGTTTCTACTTTTGTAGCATATAATAGTGAATGCATGCAAGCATTCCTTAGCGAGTACGAGGAACTTCAAAGTCTCCGAAGTAAAAGGCGAAAAAACAAAAGATCTAGACGTAATCTCGATAATAATGAGATTACCGATATACCTTCTTTCACGGATTGGCTATATAGTCGTTTGCAACGCGCCAACGCAAATAATGAAGAAATCTCAGATGAGCAAAGAGAGATAATGATAGGTTGTGAACGAAAGGTAGTTCTATTAAACTAATATTTTATTTTTTTCATATATGTATGTTAGTTTCTATTTACTAATTGAATTTATTTTGCAGACTCGAATGTTTACTAATATGTGGGCTTTTGGACAGCATATTAGAATCAAAGCCATTGATTCTTTACGTAAACCAGAGGATTCTAGTATTGTTGCTTCTTTCAAGCAACTATCACGTGCTAGCTCAAAAGACACGAACCTTATAGATAGCGAACTTGGTTACGTAGGAACTATTGTTGGTATCTACGAAATTTCATTTCGTACATTCAAACAGGTAGAAAAAAGTTTATATACTTTTTTTAGAGTTAGTTATTTTTTTAAGCACCTAATAATGGGTTTTTGTTGTTATATATTTTGATAGGTCCTTTTGAAGGTTGACTGGTTTCGAGCGGAGTATAAAGGTAGTAATTTTACATTAAGAAAGGAATTATCTGGGTTTTGGGCAATTGATTCTTCCAAGGTAATGCGATCTACTAAAGAACCATATATTCTTCCTAGGCATATTGAACAAGCATTTTTTTATAAAAACCCAGATGCTCATCCTTGGTGGCAAGTCATTCATGTGCAACCTAGAGGTAGGTCATTGTTTGAACAGTTTATTGTTAGAGAGATCGAAGAAAGTCCTCTTGATGATTCAGCATCAGATACTGATACATCAACATCTGAAATAGAAATTAGAATCATTACACGTGATAATGATACTAATCTTTTTTATGAAGAGGATAATTCTCTACATGCTGATTCTACTGATGAGGAAGAGGAATTACCAGAAATAATATTAATCCATGAATAGATGATGTGATTCATGAGAACATAGATTTAACAATAGAAGAAATAAATGATATCAATAAGGATAATGAAGATGAGACTATATTGATGTCTTACCAAAATGATGGCAATAATGAAAACATATGAGCAGATTAGATAGTAAATTCTACTCTAGTTATCGATCAATAACTTGAAGCTTCTGAATGGATATCAGATAATAGGTTTTTTTTTATTAACTTGAATAACGATGAATCCTATTAGAGAGATGAAATCATGTTCTTCTAAGTTAGAACATGAAGCTCGGGGGTATGCCTAATTATTTTATATATAGCTTTATCTTTGAGGAGCAATTTTTTATCAGGTATGTATGCATATGTGTGTGTATTCATGTGTATTATATGTATACATATGTTAGTATGCATATATGTATTTCATGTATATGTATGTGTTTGCATGTGTGTGATATATGTATACATGTGTTAAATATGCATATGTGTATATATGCATATGCATTTATGTAAAATATTCATGTATTCATGTAATATATGCAAGTGTTTATAATTGTGTACATGTATATATGTATATGTGTCTATGTGTAAATATGTACATGTAAATATGTATGCATGTATATATATGTTTATGTGTGCATGTAGGCATGTATATGTGATGTGTACATGTATATATGTCTATGTGTAAATGTGTACATGTAAATATGTTAGTATGTATATATATATATTTATGATTGCATTTAGGCATGTATGTGTGATGCATAATATATCTACTCCATTTTATATTTATGTATCCTATCTACATGATGTGTATATATCTTTACATATATTATGATCCTCCTTGATTCGAGTAGCTATATATAGAGGCATAAGGTTGGGAGGAGAGACATCTCTCTAGTAGGACGTCGGAGGTGCACATATACTTCAAACATATGGCTAAAAAGTTGAATTAGAGTTTTTAAATTAGGGATTTCAAAACCCTAATATCGAAATTAGTGTTTTCAATTTAGGATTTTTGAAATAGGATTTATTTATTTATTTATTTATTTATTTATTTATGCGTATGCATGTGTTGTGTATGTATGTGTATCTATATGTGCATATGCATGTGTTTTGTGTGTATATACGCATGTGTGTGTATGCGTGTATTTATACCTCTAGTTTCTCTCTCTCTCTCATATACATACATACATGCATAAACACACATACTCATATCCACATATATATACATAAAAGCAGTGCATACCATGCATTGTCGCGACGATGAGCCATAAGTGTCCGCATCTTTTTTAAACACCACTTAAGCGACCATCCTGTCCCAAACTCTGTCTCAAGTGAGCTAAGCACATATTTTTTATCCCTCTCATCATGCTCACTACAAAAATAAAAAACATAATGTAAATAAAACATAAGATATATATTTCAATTTATATGTAAAACTTTTACTTACTTCCATGGTAAGTGGATAAAGCGCAGGTAAGAGTCGCATAGTGCCCGCATTCTTCTCTTGAACTCCAATCCATTCCCTATGTACACAATGTTCCCCTCTGGCTCTATGTCGCACTCTAGTCCTAAGGTGCCTATGCATGTCCTCATAGGCAACTCTGCTCTGCTATCACATGCTGGAGGTGGTATAGGTGTCCTGAAAATAGATAGATAGAAATAAATAAAAATATGTGTTATAATATCATTAAAAAAGTTTATGAAAACAAAACATACCTATGAGCAGCTAGCTCTCTTCCTGCATGTGGATCCGCAGAAGAGCCCTCGTCTCATCGCTGGGTAAGCATCTTGATCGTATAATCCAGCTCCTCATCAGACATCTCTGAGTAATCACGCATTATGGCCCCTAGAGTATCAGACGGAACTCTTGCTCTCATAAGACTTTTTATGAGAGTGAGTTTTGCCTTTCTCTCACTACTGGGATCCATAATACCTAACATATAAAACAAAATGGTTAGAAATCAATATATATACATGTACATATGTAAGTGTGTATGCATTAAGTATGTGTATGTATGCATGTGTGTGTGTATGTATGTGTGTGTATATGTGTGTATGTGTGTATGCCTGTATGTGTGTGTATGCATCGTTATGTGTATATGTGTGTATGTGTGTGTATATGTGTGTGTGTATGTATGTGTATATGTGTGTGTGTGTATGCATGTATGTATGTATGCATATGCATATGCATTATGTATGTATATATATGCATGTATGTGTATGTGTGAGTATGTCTCTCTATGTGTGTGTATGCATATATGTGTGTATGTATGCATATATGTGTGTATGTGTGTATGTGTGTATGTGTGTGTGTATATGTGTTTGTATGTGTGTATGCATCATTATGCATGTAAGTGTCTATGTGTGTTTGTGTGTGTATATGTGTGCGTGTGTGTGTGTCTATGTGTATGTGTGTTTCTCTATGAGTGTGTATGTGTTTATGTGTATGTATGTATTTATGTGTGTGTATGTGTCTATGTGTGTATGTGTATGCATGTATGTATGCATATGTGTGTGTATGCATGTGTATGTGTGTGTATGCATCATTATGTGTGTATGTGTGTATGTGTGTATGTGTGTGTATATGTGTGTGTGTATCTATGTGTATGTGTGTGTGTCTATGAGTGTTGATGTGTTTATGTGTATGTATGTATCTATGTGTATGTATGTGTCTATGTGTGTATGTGTATGCATGTATGTATGCATATGTGTGTGTATGCATATGTATGTGTGTGTATGCATCATTATGTGTGTCTATGTATGCATGTGTATGTGTGTATGCATCATTACGTGTGTATGTGTCTATGTGTGTATGTGTGTGTATATGTGTGTGTGTGTCTATGTGTATGTGTGTGTGTCTATGAGTGTGTATGTGTTTATGTGTATGTATGTATCTATGTGTGTGTATGTGTCTATGTGTGTATGTGTATGCATGTATGTATGCATATGTGTGTGTATGCATATGTATGTGTGTGTATGCATCATTATGTGTGTCTATGTATGCATGTGTATGTGTGTATGCATCATTACGTGTGTATGTGTCTATGTGTGTATGTGTGTGTATATGTGTGTGTGTCTATGTGTATGTGTGTGTGTCTATAAGTGTGTATGTGTTTATGTGTATGTATCTATGTGTGTGTATGTGTATGCATGTATGTATGCATGTGTGTGTATGCATATGTATGTGTGTGTATGCATCATTATGTGTGTATGTGTCTATGTGTGTATGTGTGTGTGTATGCATTATGTACGTGTATGTAAGCATGTGCATTATGTATGCATATAAGTATGTATGTATGCATATGCATATGCATTATTGTATGCATATGCATTATGTATGCATATGCATATGCATTATGTATGCATATGTGTGTATGCATTATGTATGTGTATGTAAGCATGTGCATTATGTATGCATGTAAGTATGTATGTATGCATATGCATATGCAATATGTATGCATGTATGTGTATGTGTGTGTATGTCTCTCTATGTGTGTGTATGCATATATGTGTGTGAATGTGTGTGTACATGTGTCTGTATGTGTGTATGCATGTGTATGTGTGTGTATGCATCATTATGTGTGTATGTGTGTGTATATGTGTGTGTATGTGTGTGTGTCTATGTGTATGTGTGTGTATCTATGAGTATGTATGTGTTTGTGTGTGTGTATGTGTCTATTGTGTATGTGTTTGTGTGTGTGTATGTATCTATGCATGTGCATTATGTATGCATGTAAGTATGTATGTACATTATATGCATATGGATATGCATTATGTATGCATATGTATGCATGTATGTGTTTATGTGTGTATGTCTCTATATGTGTGTGTGTATGCATATATGTGTGTGTATGTGTGTATGTGTGTGTATATGTGTTTGTATGTGTGTATGCATGTGTATGTGTGTGTATGCATGTGTATGTGTGTGTATGCATGTGTATGTGTGTGTATGCATGTGTATGTGTGTATGTGTGTATGTGTGCATGTGCGTGTATATGTGTGTGTATGTGTGTGTGTCTATGTGTATGTGTGTGTATCTATGAGTGTGTATGTGTGTATGTGTGTGTATGTGTCGCTACGCGTCTATGAGTGTGTATGTGTTTATGTGTGTGTATGTGTCTATGTGTGTGTATGTGCATATGCATTATGTATGCATATGTATGCATGTATGTGTATGTGTGTGTATGTCTCTCTATGTGTGTGTGTGTATGCATATATGTGTGTGTATGTGTGTATGTGTGTATGTGTGTATGTGTGTGTGTATATGTGTGTATGCATCTGTATGTGTGTGAATGCATCATTATGTGTGTATGTGTCTATGTGTGTATGTGTGTGTGTATATGTGTGTGTATGTGTGTGCGTGTCTGTGTGTGTGTCTATGAGTGTGTATGTTTGGATGTGTGTGTGTATGAATGTGTGTCTATGAGTGTGTATGTTTGGATGTGTAAGTGTATATGTGTGTATGCATGTGTATGTGTGTGAATGCATCATTATGTGTGTCTATGAGTGTGTATGTATGTGTATATGTGTGTGTATATGTGTGTCTATGTGTGTGTGTGTATATGTGTGTCTATGTGTGTATGCATGTGTATGTGTGTGAATGCATCATTATGTGTGTATGTGTCTATGTGTGTGTATATGTGTGTGTATGTGTGTGCACGTCTATGTGTATGTGTGTGTGTCTATGAGTGTGTATGTGTTTATGTGTGTGTATGTGTCTATGTGTGTGTATGTGTGTATGTGTCTATGTGTGTATGTGTCTATGTGTGTATGTATGCATATGTGTGTATGTGTGTGTATGAATTATGTATGCATATGTGTGTGTATGCATTATGTATGTGTATGTATGCATATGCATTATTTATGTGTATGTATGCATGTGAATTATGCATGCATATGTGTGTATATGCATGTAAGTATGTATGTATGTACGCATATGCATATGCATTATGTATGCATATGTGTGTGTATGCATGTAAGTATGTATGGATGTACGCATATGCATATGCATTATGTATGCATGTATGTGTATGTGTGTGCATGTCTCTCTCTATGTGTGTGTGTATGCATATATGTGTGTGTATGTGTGTATGTGTGTGTGTATGTGTGTGTGTATGTGTGTGTGTGTGTATGTGTCTATGTATGTGTGTGTACATGTATGTGTATATGTGTGTGCATGTGTATGCATTATGTACGCATGTGTGTATGCAACCTTATTTGTGTATGTGTGTATATGTGTGTGTATTTGTGTGTATGTGTGTGTGTGTCTATGTGTATGTGTGTGTGTGTCTATGTGTGTATATGTGTGTGTACATATGTATGTGTGTGTAAGTGTGTGTGTGTGCGCATACCTGCTTGCTGTTAGTTTGTCTGGCCCTCTCTCTCTCTCGCGCGCTCTCTCTCACTCTCTCTCTCTCTCTCGGTCTCTTCTTGCTCACGTCCAAGTCCCGACACAAATGTGCCGGGAGAAATCAATTTTTTTTTTACATTCCATAGCGCCGCATATGCGACGCTCTGCAGTTTGCCAACATCGCTCACAAGCGATGAAATTAGCGACGCTCTTTAATTAGCATCGCATAAGCGACGCTAGCATGGCTTATGTGACGAGGGTCGGGAAAAAAAAATTCGAAATTTTGACCGTTGCTTATGCGACGAACTCGTCGCATAAGCGTTGCTTCCCATCTTTTTTCCAATTCGGGGGCGTCGCTACGCCCCCCTTTTTCTTGTAGTGGTGGTATCATAGCAATGTTGGAGAACATGGCAAATGGATTTCCTTCATCAATTGACAAACTAGATAGAGGTAAGTAACCAGCTTGGTGATTAAGGATGGAAGCTTATCTTCAAGGCAGTAATGTATATGGTTATATAGCTGGAGATGAAGTTATGCTAAGTTGCAGGAATAAAGGTCAACCTACACAAGAAGAGCAAGAAAGATTGAGCACATGGTGCTCCAAGGATGCACTTTCAAGGTCTTATCTCCTCAACTTTATCTCATATTTTTTGATACCTCACATTAGAAGTTGTAAAACATCTCAAGAAGTGTGGAATGCACTTGAAGCCTTCTTCTCTTCAAGTACAAAGGCTAGGAAGCATCATTTATGGCTGGATTTTACAACTCTCAAGAAAGCTAACAAATAAAATGTGACTAATTTTGTCACAAATCTCAAGGACATAGTAGATCTATTGGGAAGCATTGGAGAGGTAATAGAAGAAGAGAAAATTGTAAGGCAGGTCATCAATGGCTTAAAGACAGATGACAAGTGGGAAGCATTCACCACATCTATGGATCTATACATGGACATGCATGTACTATAATTCAATACACTCATACGACAACTACTTACTCAAGAGGCCAAGCTTATCAAGAATGGAGAAGGCTCCAAAGGTAATCAATCTTCTGCTTTGTGTACTGATAAAAGAAAGTCCAAAGAGAACAAAGGAAGAGGGAGAAAGTGGATGATGAAGAAGGTACACATCAAGCTAACTATGCAGGTAGAGGAAGACATGGTAGAGGTAGAGGCATAGGAGGAAGACAAGCGAGGGGGGGATCCCAAGACTCTAATCCCTGTTCTATTTGTGGATTAACTAATCCTACAACTAAAAATTGATACTCTAGAGGAAGGACCAACAACTTCAATGGCTACCACAACAATTACAACCATCCAAACTATCAAGGAATCAAAGAGGCAGAGGCTACAATAGAGGAAGTTATGGCTACTCTAGAGGAAGGACCAACAACTTCAATGGCTACCACAACAATTACAACCATCCAAACTATAGGAATTCCAGGAATCAAAGAGGCAGAGGCTACAATAGAGGAAGTTATGGCTACTCTAGAGGAAGGACCAAAAACTTCAATGGCTACCAGAACAATTACAACCATCCAAACTATCAAGGAAGCAATAGAGGAAGAAGAGACTGACTAACTACACAGAAGACTCAAATCAGGAGGACTCATTGCTAATCATGAATATGGCAATGCCTCAAGGTAAATCTGATGAGCATGTTTTCTACATATGTTTAGGTTGTTCCAATCATCTAGCACAAAGTGTGGCTCTCCTATCAGATTTAGAAGATCCAAGGAACAAGCATGAAGGGCAGATTTTGGAGAAAGGCCTACAAGTTAGGTTCATAAAAGCATGAGCATTTGTTGAAGATCCAAGTGAAGGGTTCAAGAGAATTGCAAAAGGTGAAAAGATAGGTATATTTTTCACATTTGAATTACAAGACACTAGGAACATTGCTCTCTTTAATTATGGTAGTCATACACTCATAGAATTGGAAGTATGGCACAAAAGTTAGCACATATTGGTGAAAGATCATTACAGCAAATTTGCAGGGACCAAAGTGTACTTGGACTCCCTAATTTGTCAAAGCAACTCATGATTTATAAGTGAAGTGCATGTCAATTTGGAAAGTCTCAGAGGTTACCTTTCATGAAGAAAGGATATATGCATGGAGATCTCCGTGATTTGGTTCATACAGATGTATGGGTACCTAGCGAGGATGCTTGAATATCTAGATCAAGGTATTATGTATCCTTCATTGATGATTGCAATAGATGGACTATACTATACTTTATAAAGTACAAGGACAAAGTCTCTTCATGCTTCAAAACATATTTACCTCTTGTGGAGAATCAAATATGTAAAACATTAAGAAGGCTAAGATCAGATGGAGGGGGAGAGTACTTCTCCCATGAATTTGGCTCTTTTCTCCAAGAGAGAGGGATTGAAAGAGAGATTACTACAAGGAACATTTCTAAGCAAAATGGAGAGTTGCAGAGAGAAGGAATAGGACAATTGTTGAAGCTACAACGTCTATGCTAAATGAAAGACACTTACCTAATTATTTATGGGCTGAGGCTATATCCACAACCACTTATTTGATTAACAGGTTACCTTCAAAATCACTTGATGGCATGACACCATATGAGGCTTGGAAGGGAAGAAGACCAAGCTTGGATCGTTGTAAGTTTTTTGGACGTATTGCTTATGCTCATGTTCCTTCATAGGTTAGAGGGAAGATGGATCCAAAAGAAGAAAGGTGTGTATTCATTGGATATGACAACCAAAAAGGCTACTGATTATACAATCCAACAAACAAAGGATTCTTGGTGAGTATTGATGTAGAGTTTGATGAGAATAGTTCTTGGTATGAAGATTCATGTAGGAAGATCAACTTACCTTATGATCTTGAAGAAGATTTTCCAAAACTTGTCAAGGGCGAACTTCCTAAAACTGAAGAGCAAGATACCTCAAAAAATGATGAAGCAACTCATATTGAGAAACTCAAAATGTGGAAGTCTAAAGGTAAAGCTAAAATGCAAGAACTTGGACAAGAGGCAGAATCATCACATCATGGCCTAAGGAGGTCCATGAGGGAGAAAAGAAAACCAGAGAGGTATGGGTTTGATACTTCACTAGTTACTAAACATTCAATCTACCTAGCATAGGACATAAATCAAGAGGAACCCTCTACATTTGAGGAAGCAAAGAAGAAATCAGAATGGAGGCATGCAATGGAAGAAGAAATTGAAGCTCTTTAGGAAAATAATACTTGGGAATTAGTTCCCAAGTCTTGATCATGAAAGTGATAGGTTCATGATGGATCTACAAATTGAAGAAGAACTCAGATGGCTCCATTTATGGGTATAAGGTAAGGCATGTGACAAGAGGCTTCGCACAAACTCTAGTTATTGACTATGAGGAGACTTTCTCTCATGTGGCAAAGATGCCTACAATTAGAGTCCTGCTTGACATTGCTTCTTCCAAGAATTGAAAGATACTTCAATTGGATGTAAAAAATGCATTTCCTAATGGATGGATAACAGAAGAGGTGTATATGGCACAACCACCTAGTTTTGATAATTAAGTACATGGTCATTATGTGTGTAAAATTAATAAAACTCTATAGGGACTCAAACAAGCCCCAAGGGCTTGGAATCACATGTTTGTTTCATTCTTGCAAGACAAAGGATTTCAACCTAGCAAGGCAGATCCATCACTCTTTATCAAAGAGAGTAACTCTGAAGTCATCTATTTGTGGGTGTATGTGGATGATATTATACTAATAGGAAATGATGCAGATGGCATAAAGAAGGTCAAGGAGCAGGTTAAAGAAGATTTCAAGATAACTGACATAGGATCACTTACATACTTCCTTGGATTGGAAGTGGTATACAAAGATCTTGGTCTATTCATTACTTAAAGGAAGTATATTAAAGACTTGTTGACAAAATTCAAGATGCAAGATTGTAGGATTGCAGGTACTCCAACGGAGCTTAATCATAAATTGAGCTCACATGAAGGTGAACTCATAAAATATGTGACAGGTTATCAAAGTCTTGTGGGTAGTTTGAACTATGCCACAATGACAAGAGTAGATATATGTTATAGTGTGAGTGTGCTAAGTCAATTTATGCACACACCTAGGAAATCTCACATGGAAGCTACCAAGAGGACACTCAGATATCGCAAAGGGATCATGAATGAAGGGTTATACTACCCTTATGTATTTGATTTAAGTATAAAGTTGTTCTCTGATGGAGATTTGAATGGCTCCAAGGAAGACAGAAGGAGTACCTCAAGATATCTTACCTTTGCAAGATCAAAACTTCTTTCATGGTCATCCAGGAAACAACCCAGAGTTGCTCTCTCTTCTATTGATGTTGAATACAGAGGTCTTGCCATAGCCACTCAAGAAGCAATGTGGATGAAGACACTATTTAGAGATTTGGATTGGAGATTGGAACTCCGAGTATTTTTGGTGACAACATGAGTTCCATTCACTTGGCTACCAATCCAGCTTTTCATGCAAGGAGTAAACATATTGAAGTACACTACCACTATGTAAGAGAGAACATTGTGAGCAAGGATATTCAACTATCTTATGTGTTAACCCATCAACAACGTGCAAACATTTTAACCAGCGCATTAGATAGAAATTTGAATCAAATGATAAAGCTTTGAAGAGTTCACTTGTGAACTCACTCTTGTAACCTTTGATTATTTCCTTGATGCAAAAGTGAAAGAATCTAAAGTGGTTGAGTCCGCTTGATGAGTAGGAAAATAAATGCATGATTTCAGGATTGAATTAGTTGGAGAATCAATCACTAAAAGTTAGGAGATTTGTTTTAGGTGAGCAAGATTCAAATTCAAATCTTGGCCCCAATCATCACTATATATAAACATCGTTTAGTCATGGGGTTAACAACACCATTAGCTAAACTTCAGGCCATATCATTGCTTGCTAGAGGAAAACCTTTAAGGATCGGCCGGGAAGAAGAAAAAGGTGGGAACGGGGGGTAGACTTACGTATACCGCCGTGTGGGATATAGTGTGATCTCAAGGCACACACATGTACTAGTAAGTCTATTGTACATTACATTCAATATATATTTATTTTCATGATCATTTGTGACCATATCTTTATTCCTATGTGAGTGTACTGTTCACTGTTATACTTCTCAATTTTTCAGTCACATTGTAGATATGGTTTCTCTCAGCATGATGCACCATTTTCAGTGATTTTACTTGGTAACGTTAGCTATCTAAGTCTACTCTATACTCGCAAAGTTTCATTGCATTTGGAGTTCAAAATCGTGAGATATATTCATTTGAAGTCACTTGTATCTGTGCATCTTCTACCACGTGAAAAGTCGGGGGATCAGATACCTCACTTGCTAAACTTATTTCTCTTAGTATGGTCAATCATTCTTTATGAAATAAGTCCCAATAGGTTGCATTGCTTCCTAATTAGATTTGCCAAAAATCTCTCTAGTCAATTGTAATCAGAGAATGAGCACTGAGTAAAATACTGAAGCATTCATGACCAAATTAGAAAATTTCATCATGTTGACTATTGGTCAAACTAGTCTGTTTTGATTCAACTTTTTGATAGTGACCTTCCAAGATACATAGGGTGTATAGTACATTTGGCAAGCTAAAGGGGCTCACTACATATCCATGGAGTTCATTTTGCTAGTGTAGTGCAAAGTCTCTGCAGCACCACTTCATCTTTACCAAATACAAATCAACTCTTCACAAGACCAACACATATTACTTCGAATATTTATAAAACACATACATCATACAAAGCACACAAACATACATTCTAATAAATATATTGTATTTCTTATAAGTATGCATATGCTCATATAGCATAAATGCACACTTACTTAAGCACACATAGGTATAAAGTCACATTCATATACATTCAAGTAAAGTTTGCCTTTATAATAAGTGAATATATAAGGTATCGTGCTTACCCATAACGTTTCATATGGAAAGAAAGAGAGAGAGAGAGGGAGCGACAATAAGAGAGAGATTAGAAAAGAGAGAGATCCAAAAAGAGGTCGTAATCACACCACAGATCTAAACATTGGAGATCTCTTCGATCAAATGCTCGTGAATGACGATCGACGAGCGGTTTAACATTTTTTATTTTTTGTAAACGTCACATAACTGATAAAACATTTTCGTGCCCCGATACTGAGTTGTGTTGTATAAGCGATGCCTTAGCATCGTATAAGCGACATTGAGAACTGTTGCATAAGCGACGCTAGTGCCTATAGTATAAGCCACACTTACGGCCAAGTCATATATGTGAGGCGAAATCATTGATGCTAATGTTTACGTCGCTCTTAGCGTTGGTAACAACATCGGAAATAACATCAAGATTAACATCATTTAGATGATGGTACGCACTCAACGGCCACTCCGACGAAATGCTCGATCATGAAATGATGAAAATGTGTCACGTTAAGCGTTTCTATGCCCCCTTTATTCTTGTAGTGTGAGGGCATTTTCTAAAGGAAGAGCAAATGGCCCTCTATATACTTATTAAGGTTTTCATACTCAAAACCCAAAACAAAAGAGGTAGATGCAAATAACCTCTTCCAATATTTACAAAACTGAGATATACAAAAAATCGGTAATAAAATCCATGCATTTACTATGATCGAATATTTACCATCAAGCCAAAGTAGAATTCTCCCTGCTTAGTACTAGAAATTATTATGTTAGAAAAATTCAGGTCTTTACCCTTCATCCATATCACGAGCTTGCTAACAGAAGGAAATTCATCCATAGGACCAGCAATATGACGAGACAATTATGCTCAATGTGAAGAAGATGACTATAAGGAGGAGCAGAAAACCATAAGAAAAAACACACGAAAAATCCAGAAATGACTCTGAGAACACTCCATAAATGTATCTTTCAAAAATAACATATGAAATGAAGACGCAAAAGTCCACCACTAGAGAAATATATCTTTGAAAATGCTCCGGACAAATTTCATGGCTTCACAGCTAATTCATAACTAGACCACAAATATCTCCTGAAGTCGAAAGCACATGGAGCTTTCTTAACAGAATGCTTAAAACGGAAACATTTAGTAATTCGCAACATTGAATGCATCTCAAGCTTATGATCCATTACACTTTTACAAGCATATATAGAGTGCATAGGATACTATTCCTCGATAGTTTAAAATCGTATGTTGTTAGCAGGAACAAATCCATGCATGTTACGAAACGAAAACAAAAAGAAAAGGGAATAGAATCGTCTACAGCCTACATCATATCGAAAACACAGCAGCCTTCATCACATTGTCTCCATCCATCTCATCCAAGAGTCTCCACAAACACAAAAATACGCAGACGTAGCACCAGATGAAGAAGAGTCGACTCTTTCTGAATATTGTAGTCCGCAAGTGTGCGCCCATCCTGCAGTTGTTTGCCAGCGAAAATGAGCCGCTGTTGGTCAGGTGGGATACCCTCCTTCTCGTTAATTTTTGTCTTTACGTTGCCAATTGTGTCAGAACTCTCCACCTCCAGAGTGATGGTCTTTCCAGTGAGCGTTTTCACAAAGATCTGCACGCCACCACGCAAACGCAAGACAAGGTGGAGCGTCGATTCTTTCCGGATATTGTAATCGGCCAGTGTGCGGCCATCTTCTAGCTGCTTCCCAGCGAAAATCAGCCGCTGCTGATCAGGTGGAATACCCTCCTTGTCCTGTATATTGGTTTTTACATTATCGAGTGTGTCAGAGCTCTCGGACGAGATGGAGGGTCGACTCCTTCTGGATGTTGTAATCGGCAAGCGTACGACCATCCTCGAGCTGTTTGCCGGCAAAGATGAGACGCTGCTGGTCAGGAGGAATGTCTTCTTTGTCGTGGATCTTGGTCTTCACATTGTGAATAGTGTCCGAACTTTCCACCTCTAGGGTCATCGTCTTCCCCGTCAGTGTCTTCACGAAGAGCTGCATGATTAATAGTTGATTAAACTACACCTCAGACCTACGACGATGATCAGGAGGACGATCGCAATGCGCTGATTCTCGTCTGGGGAAGAACATTCAAAGGCCTGTATATTTATGTACATTACGGAGGCCTTACCGACGATGCTTTTTCCTGGGGTTGCTTTTGCTTTTCTCTTATGCAAAAAAAACTACGAATACGATCAATGAAGCTTTTATTCGGTTTACTGGAAATTACAAAATAACTCGACATAGAAAGATTACACAATGATGGATTGAATGCTTAATGGTTCTAAGCCATATTTATAAATGATTTGCTCCCTGAAGCTGAAGCTACAGTGGTGCATGTGCATTAGCAATTGGTTCAAAGCCCAACAGTGTATCGGGCCAAAGGTTAGCATGTCTATGTTGAGGTGGGATTGGAAGTTCCTATCCCCATAGATACATGCTTTAATCTTTTTCATTAACCAAAAATATGGAGATTGTTTTATTAGAGAAGTTATTTGTTAGTGATAAAGTAATATGCAAAAGATGGTGATGAAATTCCCATCTATGCGTTGGGACTATCCTCATCTTTCTATCACATTCTATGGAGACTTACTTGTACATAAAGGGTGGGTTGCCCTTGAATCCCTTAATTCCTTTGTAGAACTATGTAAGAGTGCTTCATAGAGACACCACTTTCACACTTCTTCCAAAACTTCTACATTACAAACCTTTCATATTGTTTCTTCTTTGATGATCACTCCATAGAGTTTTGTAGAGCAACACATTGATTTCTGAGTCTTAGGATGGTTTTGTTGGAGCAAGTCTATGACAAGCCTAAGTATTGGCTTGAGTCCCACAAAGTCATAGAATAAGCTTTAAAATGAAGACTATGTAAAATTCACTTGTGAACTACCTCATGTAACTTTGAAGAGTTTACTTAATGTAAAAGTGAAAGAATCTTAAGTGGTTGAGTCCACTTCATCAAAAAGGGAAAGAGGAGCCATGAGTTAGTGATTTGTGGTAGATACAGAATCAAATCAATCACAAATTGATTGGAGAGTGATTGAGGGAAGTTAGCCTCCCAAACTCAACTATAAATAGATTACAGTTTTAGCCGTGGTTAGAGAGACCTATGTGAAGACCTCCAAGAGCTGAGCTTTATGCCATATCAAGGTGTGATTCCAAGGCACACATATGTATCAGTAAGTCCATTGTATTCTACAAGCAATATACTTTCATTTTCATGATCATTTGAGTTCATATTTCCATGTTCTTGTGAAGTGTACTACTCACTGCCATATCTCTCAGTTTTCTCAGTCAGATTGCAAAGATGGTTTCTCTGAGCTTGGTGCATCATTGTCAGTGAATTAACTTGGTACTATTAGCTCTATAATTCTACTATATGCCCACAAAGTTTCATTTCATTTGCATGTTGCAACCTTCAGTTATGTTCAGGTGAAGTCAATAGTATCTGTTCATTTTCACTTCTCTGTCAGGTACCCGACTTTTTTACTCATCTTGTTAGAGCCCTTTCTCCGTGGTTACTCCTCCAAATTCAATGATTTAAAGCTTATTGGATTCAGATTAGTGTCTAGTATAAGCATGCAAATTCTCATAATCATTGGACTCTTAAATCTTGAGTTATGGTTATTTTCCTGCTCACTAGTCTCATTACTGTAGCAGCCCGTGAAAATCGGGATGATGTCATCAGTTGTTAAACATCATTCTCAGTGTGTGGTTCATTATTTTTTATGTGATTACTCTTGAAAGTTAGCTCTTTAAGTTAACTAGACTTCCCCAAGAGGAATTAAGCTAATTGCTGCTGTGCTTAGAGAAATATGCAAAACACTGGACAGGTGTATGAACCAAAATAGCAAGTTCTTCACCTCTGAGCTAACTCCAACTTATCTGTTTTGATCTATCTTTTTGAGAATGATCTTCCAAGGTACATAGGGTGTCTAATACATCCATTGGCAAGCTAAAAGGGCCCACCATATACTCCTAGAGTTCATTTGGCTGGTGTCGATCAAGGATTTTGCAACACCTCTTCATCTTCAAGCACATACCTATCCATCTCTTCACACGTTTTGTCTAGTCTTAGGATTGTTTTATTTCATCTTAGGATTGCTGGCATGGGGAATGAGCAAAAGAGATATCCAGAATCTCCTACTTCCAATTTGACATCTACCATACTTCCACATTATCTTGAGTTGGGATTCAATGTGTGCTTCCTTACATAGAGTTCGGATGTCTTATAACTTGTTTGCTCCTTTAAAGATACATTAGATTATGTACATCATTGGGGACATATATAAAATTTGTAGCTCCTTCCACTTGGTAAAATTGAGTCCGTATATCGGAACATCTCTATCTCGAGACAAATTTCAAAATTTGGGTTTAGTATTGTCCTCTCATTGTTAATTTTTGCTTTTAACATATGATTATTATTGATGGTAAGCAACCAATTGAATGATCCAAAACGAGGTGACATACTCTAACTACAACTATCAAAAACGAGGTGCTCTTTAGCTCCCAACCTCATTGAGTGATCCTTCAAGTGAGAGCTCTTTAGCTCAAGATCAGACCTTAAACTCACTCATTTCTTGCGTTTCCTATGACGATGGAAACTAAGAACCTTTTATTCCTCCCTAGGTATGCTTTTAGCCCTTTTTATATGAGCTGCATGTTTCTCGTGCAATGCCTTTGGTTCAAATGAAAGCCATATTTGATTTTCACTCCCTTTGGACACTTCACTTCCACCTTGCCATATACCTTTAAATTACGTTTGATATGTGTTTATGACATAAAATTAAGGGCACAAGGTATCTTTCAAAAAGAAAACATAATTTCCTGGTACTTGGCTTTGAAATCCGAAAAGAAAATTTTTCATTAAGAGATTTAACTCAATGGAAATACAATAGGACCTTCCACAATTGTTTTCGTTGCTGGCAAACTAGTGGGTCTTAACCTAATTTGGTGATGTTCCATATAGTTTCCTCTTGTTTGTTCTTCCATAGATTCCTTCGTAGCTCTAGTAAGAAGTAATCATCATAAATCTTATATGAGATACAATCAAGTCTCGAATATACAATTACCTTTGTTTTGACTACCCAAACCTTTACTTATTAAAATTTCTCTTGTCAAACTACTTATGATTAAGTAATTTAAATGATAGAAGCTATTTTGCTATGCTTTAAGTCTCCTACAGAGTTTCAATCATCGATTTTTGAATAAATGTAACTTGGTTTCTCATTAATGCTCTTGTACTCAAGAATTTGAAGGAAAAAGTTCTAGGTTCTTGAAAGGATCAGACTTTAGGGCTTGAAATTCTTGGGTTTTAAGAAGATCTAATAGGTTCTTTGAATGATTCTCTTTGTTGCATAACAATGAGAATCCATTTAAATTCTCATAGAGACACCACTTTCACACTTCATACAGACACGAGTTTCACACTTCTTCCAAAAATTTCTACATTACAGACAGAAATCGTAGATGATCACTCTATAGAGTTTTGAAAAGAAACTCATTGATTTTCGAGTAGCTCTTATTGGCATGTGATTGTTTTCTTTAGTCTTAGGAACTTCATTATAATTCTAAACTCTTTTAAACGCATGGGACATGAGCAAAAGAGATATCCGAAATCTCCTACTTCAAATTTCACATCTACCATACTTTAGAACATTTTTAATTCCACATTATTTTGAGTTGGGATGAATTTGTACTTCCTTGCATAGAGTTGGGATGACTTATAACTTGTTTGCTCCATTAAAGATGCATTACATTATGTACATTATTAGGGACATATATAATAGTTGGAGCCCCTTCCACTTAGTAAAATCGAGTCTTTATATCACAACATTGTTCAGAAATCAACTTCTTCAAGGTGATTCTAATCATCTCTACCTCGAGACAAATTTCAAATTTTGTCTTACTTATTGTACTCTCATTGTCAATGTTTTGTTTTAACGTATGATTATTATTGATGGTAAGCAACCAATTGAAGTTTCCTATTGAGGTGAAGTCTCTTTTAACGTATGTCTTCTTTGTCTTGTATCTGGGTCTTCACATTGTGGATAGTGTCCGAAATTTCAAAGGCCTGTATTTATCTACATTACAGAGGCCTATATTTATGTATATTACGAAGGCCTCACCGACGATGCTTTTTCCTGGGGTTGTTTTTGCTTTTTTTCTTACCTAAAAATCTATTTCCTATAATCAATGAAGGTTTTATTCGGTTTACTCGAAATTATAAAATCAAATCGACCTAGAAAGATTACACGATGGAGCCATATTGATAATTGATTTACTCCATGAAGTTGAATCTATAGTAGTGCATTAGCTATTGGTTCAAAGTTGTAGCTCCTTCCAAACATCAATGAGGGATTAACGTCTTCAAGCTAATTCTAGCCATCTCTATCTCGACACAAATTTCAAATTTTGTCTTGAGTATTGTCCTCTTATTGTTAATATTTTCTTTTAAAGTATGATTATTATTGATGGTAAGCAACCAATTGAGGTCTCTTATTGAGCTGAGGTTTTTTGTGACATACTCTGACTACAACTACCAAAAGAGGTGCTCTTTAGCTCAAGATCATACCTTAGGCAAACTCATTTCTTGCTTTTCATATGAGGATGGGAACTAAGAACTAAATGGGTATGCTTCTAGCCCTTTTTATATGAGGAGCATGTTTGTGGTGCAACCCCTTTGGTTCAAATAAAAGCAATATTTGATTTTCAATCCCTTTGGAAAATTCGCTTCCACCTTCCAATATACCTTTTAAATACCTTTTAGAGTTTTTAGTGACATCAAATTAAGGGCACAAAGTATCTCCCAAAAAGAAAACATCATTTCCTAGTACTTGGCTTTGAAATTCCTAAGGAAAATCTTTCTTTAAGAGATTTAATGCTATGAAAATAAAATAGGACCTTCCAAAATTGTTTTCCTTGTTGGAAAACTAATGGATGTTATTTTAGTGTAGTGATGCTCCATGTAGTTCCTCTTTATTTCTGCTTCCATAGATTCCTTCATAGCTCTAGTTAGAAGTAATCATCATAAATCATATATAAGATGCAATCGAGTCTTGGAGATAAAATTACCTACGTTTTGACTACCCAAACCTTAACTTATTAAATTTTTTCCTCTCAAAGTACTTATGATTAAGTAATTTAAACTCTAGAAGCTTAGTCTGGCATGCTTAAGAAGAAGCAATTTCAAGGTTTTTGTTCATCATTCTTGATAAAAAAAATAGTATATCTCATTATTTTTGGAGGCTTTAAGTCTCCTATAGAGATTCAATCATTGCTTTAGGTATAGAAATAACTTGTTTTTTCATTAATGCTCTTGTACTCAAGAATTGGAAGGAAAAAGTTCTCGATTCCTAGAAGCAGCAAATTTTAGGGCCTGAGTTTCTTGAGTTTTAAAAAGATCTAATGGATTCTTGAAATTATTTTCTTTGTTGGTACCAATGAGAATCCATTTCAATTCTCATTTCTATTTGTGCATTCAGGTGACTTTCAATGTTAACAAAACTAAGTTTTTCATGGTTAGAGAGTTTTAAGAGTACTTCTTTGGACTTTTCTAAAGAAAACTTTTAAACAAATGGAAAATTGGAGTAATCATTAGCTATCGCTAATTAGAGTATACCAGGCCCATTTACTCTAGATTAATCTAGTTGGGTTTCATTATATAGACCAACTAAGATTTAATTCAAAGGTTAAATTAGATTATTGATTTACAACTTAAATCTTGTTATTTAAATCTTTGTCTCATTCTCATGCTACCCAAACTTAGGTACTTCTCAAGAGTTGCATATTTTTATTATATGCATGATCATTAGGATAAATAACCATGCATAAAAGTATTCACCAAACATGCACTAAAATCTCATACTATTTTTACGCGCATGAAAAGAGGACTCTTAAACGACGAATCTTAAGAAAAGGTTATATTGCTCATATAGAAAGGTCTTTCAAATAAAGGTTCATTCACATAAAGTAACATCGAAACTTAGTCTTGGTACATCTCTTGTACTTCAAACATACTTCAAGGTAGTGCATTTCAAGAAGTTTTCACATGAAGTAAATAGTTTTTAAACAAGACATGAGAAATGAAACAAGTCTTCAATCGAATGTGATATTACTCACTCATATGAATGAATGATGGCATGGGACATCATCTTGGAAAATGATATTTATCTTAGTTCCAAACTCTTTCTTGAGTTTGAAGGTAGCTATAAAGTTAAGAATCTTTATGTAGGTATTGTTGCACATTGAATTGTTTGTAATTTTATATAGGAATAATTATTTCTTCTTAAAGTTTGTAGATTTCTAGGTGAAAAATATTTAATTAATCTCACCCTTTCATAGAATCTATACTTTTTTATAGGTGAAAAAATCTCAATTGCCCAGACTTCCTATAAAAGTTTCTATCTAGAAGGCCTACAAGAGTGATTTTGTACATGGTTTTCTCATAATTGCAGAGTCCAAATGATGTGAATTTTTTGACATATTTAGAGTACCATTTGAAGTTTTGTTTTGCCAATTTCCATACCATTTGGTTTTTTCTAAAGAGAAATTGCAAATATTCTATGAACATTGTGCAAGGAGTTTTCTCTGGCAAGAATTTGCAGGTCTACAAACACTTGAGTGTTTCTCCCAATTGCATGGGTCAAATGTAATGAATTTGGACATGTATTGGTATGTGTTTTTGAGATACACATATATGAATTTCATGAAATTCGAGCAAAACATGGGGGCTATAATTCCTTGTTCTCATCTACAGTCCCTCTCATGCGGAATTACCAGAGGAATTCATGTTCTAAAGTCACATAATTTTCTATCAACTACAAGTTGATTATCCTTAGCCTGCTTTAATTCATCACAGACGTACATTGCATGATCTTGACTATCACACTAGACACACCTTTTACTGCCACCTCCTTGTTTATCATTATTTCTTTGGAAAACTAGCTGAGTAGTTGACTTAGTAGGATGAAGTGGCTGATAAACTAGTTGAGGAGAAGCAAATTGTGGCAAAACAGGATAAATTGATGGAGCCATATTTGATTGACCCAATTCACTACTACTAGCCCCATGCTCATGCAAGCTCTGTTGAGATATCAAGCTCAACATATGATCTAGGGTGACACGTATCAGTTTTTTGTTTCTCTGACATGTATAGTGGTCACACTAGTATATGTCACGGATACTTCATTGAGCTTTATTAGATTTATCTACCGAGAGTGATGGCACATTTGTTCCTTACCAGCTCAGTCATTCATGGACATTAGGTTTTTCCTTATGTACTAGTCTTTATATATTGCACTTGTTGTATTCTTGTTTCAGGTCATTCTTGTACATTCCTTTTAATGTAATAGAAGAAGAAGAAGAAGAAGATCATTTCTTCCTTGCCTCAATCTATGTGTGTGCTTCTCCTTGACAGTGAGAGTGTGTGTGAGAGATCTCTTCCTTATCTCCTTCCTCATGACATGGTATCGGAGCCAGCGTGGTTGTAGAGAGCTCATGGAGAAGGTTACGGTGAAGACTACGCAGCAAGGCATGGAGAAACCATGATCTACAAGCGACCTCCATTTGCTACAAAAATTGGCGTGAAGGTAGAAGACCTCAAAATATATTGGAGAGTTATCCCTTTAGGCTCACTTGTTTTTGTGAGAACGAAGTTTCGGAGCCATCTCGATGTCCATTTCGAGCCTCCAAGGTGGGGCCCATAGAAAAACCAGGTCAATTTCAAAAAGTCTAATTTGTGCTCTGTTTGGGAACACTCATATATTTGAGATCCAGAGTTTCACGTGGTTCTGTGTACTGTTGATACACAAAAACTGTTTTTTCCTGAGATCGAGCTGTCACATCATAGTGCGATAGTGTTCAAATAGAAGTGTTGCTTGTAGTGTTTTGCAGTGTTGTGAATTGCTGCAGAAATGGCAAACAAAGATGGAATGAGTCACCTTATGAGCAATAAGTTGGACAAGAACAACTTCCATGCTTGGAGATTCAGAATGATGAATTTCTGGATGGGAAGAAGCTACTGGAAGTACCTCGAAGGAGAGAACGAAAATACTCCGTAGTTACGAGAGAGGGATCGGACTACAGACGAGTTAAGAGCATATGAGGAATGGAATCAAGGAGCACGAAAGGTAATGTATTCGCTATCTGTTAGCATACTAGATAGCATGCTTGGGCAAATACAGGATGCCAAGACTCTGAAAAAGGCTTGGAACAGTTTGGTCACTTTGTATGAGACTAATACAAAGGCACAAAAATTGCAACTCAAGAACGAGCTGCATACATTGGAAAAGAAGAGCATGTCGGTAAGTGACTACACTGTGAAAATCAAAAGCATATGTGAGTCACTTGCATCTATTGGCGTGAATGTAGATGATGATGATAAGGTGGAAGTGTGCCTTTGTGGTTTAGGAGCTGCATATATTTCTAAAGTTACTTTGGTTTCAATTGAAAATTTGTTTTTGTATTTTTCTTTATAAATCTTGATTTTTTTAGTCCTAAATTTATTTTAATTTTAAATAGAAATCTTCTTTTTATATACTTTTTGTAAGTTTTCTTAATTTGTTTTTAGAGTTTTCATGTAGTACTGATAAAAAATAGAAAATAATAGCAAGTAACTAAATAAAGAAATTAACAATAATTTTTTTAAGTGAAATGACAACAACAAAAACCCTTTCTTTGTGCTAGCAATAAATGCAAATGAAGTGAATCCTAACGCAAGTTAAAAAGAATTCTTTCTATAAAAAATAAATGAGACTTATGATCTAAAGTGCAATATCATTCTTTCCTGATGCAATGTAAAATGCACAGAGTCCTTTTATGTTTTGAAAATGCAAGTGATGTGCAATGACTATCTTTCCTAATGCAATGTAAAATTAAAATAGTCATTTTTTTTTTTAAATGCAAGTGAGGTATGTACGCTTTTTGCCAATTTGAAAAAAAATTAACTCATTCATTTATGTGTCTTTGTACTAGGATATGTACTAATATTTATGCTGACATTTCTACATGTATGTACTCATTTTCAAACATGCACTCTAACGCATATAAACATGCCCAATCATCATTTACTTGCATACATGCTCATGCTTACATATCACATGCTTTTCTGCATACTTATGAAGTACATATATATGCACATTGGTACATGCATTCTTATGCACATACATTTTCATATTCTCGATGCTTATATAGTATGCTTACATTTATTCATGCACACTTGCACATGTGTATTCACATGCATGCTCATAGCTCTCATTTATATACACATTTCTCATCCATGCATACTCATGCACATGCATTTGTGCATCGCTCATGCATACTCATTCCCATATGCTCATGAATATACATAAAATCATAAGCATCTTTATCTACACACTCTCATTGAATTACATTCATAAATACACACGCATTATTTTACATCCACATGCATTATTTACATATTAACATGTGTCATTTATTTATATACATGCATATTCATTTACACACATGTGCACTTACTGATTTCATATCCACATGCATTCATCTCACTCTTTCATGTATGCATACATACATTCCTCATGCACCTGCATATATGCTTCTGCAAGAAAATGCATTCATACACTCACATACACATGAACTTATGTATTTGTTTACATCATTCCTGCATTTTTCAATGATGCATATGCACATACCTCATGCATCTATGCGTATGTACTTACATGTGCAAGCTCTATGCTCTCATACAAATACATTTATGCACACATTTATATCTCACATCACTCATTCATATGCAGTCATATTCATATACATTTATACATTTCATACCAGCTTCATATACACACATGCATATATCAATTATGCATATGCATTCATGCTCACTCATCATATTCATTTATGTATACATTAACTTATATACATTCATACATGCATACACTTTACATGCATACATCATTCATGTTCATGCATTTTCATAGCTATGTCTTATATATATAATGCACATGCATTCATGCATGTTTCATGCATGTGCATACATGCAGACATGCGTTAATGTATTCACGTTATACAAACATGCATTTATACTAAATTCATTCATGCATGCATCCACTTTACATGCATTCATCTTTCATCACATTTATTTATGCACATGCACACACTTCATGTACATGCATTCTCCTATACATTCTTATTCATATCAATATACAATGTTTGAATTACAACATTTCTCAATGTTAGGAAGAAGATAACAAAATTTTAAATCATTGCGAAACCACCTAAGTCACTTATGGGGTTTTGCTTTACCCTTTTCATAGCATTTGAATACCTTATTAGCAGTTTCAAAAGAATAAGATAATACAATATAGAGCTATGATAAAGAAAAATTTTTGTTGTCAAAAGATTTGCTATATCAGAGATGGCTTTCATATATACATTCTTATTTAGCAACTAATGAATTAACTTATTACATGACCTACGATAAAAAATATGGTATAGATAGAGGCTTCCAAAGGTGCACTTTCCATTAAACAAAAGCTTTAAAAATTATTGAGGAATTTAAATGACATCACGAGAACACTTAAACAGATATTCCAATCATCATCATAACATCTAAAATTGTTTTTAGGAACCCTGTTTGAAGATAAGTTGGATTTACGTATTTAAGGGCACCAAAGAATTCACACAAAAAATGTATGCATATATATATATATATATATATATATATATATATATATATATATATATATATATATATATATATATATATATATATATATATATATATATCTTCTATATACATACACTTATGCATTGATACATACATTCATGCATACATGTACTCATACATGCTTATATATGCCCATACATTTATGCATGTGTATATACATACTCATATGCACTCGTGTGTTCACATGCATACTCTCAAAATTATACTCTCAAAGTTACGCACATGCATGCTTACTAACAAACATACATGCATGCATTCATTTAATTCACTTTTAAAAAGATAGATTTTTGCTACCAAAACACATATATGCTTACTCACACATGTAAACACTTATGTATCCATTTATATGTATGCATTCATACATGCTTCATTTACATTCTTGTATGCATTCTTACTTACATATGCATCTTCTTTATGCACCTGAGTAGAAATTGATCTTTCATAAAGTATGGATCCTCGTCGTCTCATTTGAGCAACGGCCTCTATTTCTCATTTAACGACTTTCCAATCATCTATCAATCCGTACCTTTTTCTAGGCTCTTCTATTCTTTGTTCTACTTCAGCTCTATCTTGTAGGCTTAATATCTTCAAACATGGAATGATATAATCAAGATTTAATGCATTCCTATTAAGAAGCTAAGTGAACCATCTCATAAACTCACCATGAAGGTGAGTTAGAGACTCACTAGTCTTAGGGGAATTAACCCATTTCAAAAACCCTTCCCAACTATGCTAAGTAAAATCTTCAAGAAATAACATTTTATGAAGTTCTTTCCTAAAATCAGCCCAAGGGTTATTAGCATGCTCATGGATACTCTCAAGAATGGATCCAAAGGCAACTCGGCCAAAGTATTGTAGTGGTACATCATCAGGAAATCCTTGGATTTGTGCTTGCTCTTCAAATGCATCCATGTAATCTGTGATACTCAATCTAGTGAATTCACCTTTCTCACATAGGATTGACTGCATAGTCAATGCACCTTGCTTTTCAATTATGATATTTTTAAACACTTCCTCCATTCTATGCTCTTGATGTCACCTAGAGAAAAGTATCAGGTCTATAATCATAGGGTGTAAAAGTTCTCTAATTGTCTGAGACTATCACTATGTAAGAAAGCCAGGAATTTAGACTTTACTAAAACCAAGACTTTTCTACCTATCTTTTCTTTTACCTTTTTCTTATTTTTACTTCTAGTTTATTCTCTTCTAAGAAAATTTATTTAAAGTTTAGAACTCTTTTACTTTCTAAATTTACTTTCCCTTAAATTGAAATTTTGTTTTTGTATTTTTCTCTATAACTCTTGATTTTTTTACTCCTAAATTTATTTTAATTTTAAATAAAAGTCTTGTTTTTATATACTTTTTGTAAGTTTTCTTAATTGTTTTTTAGAGTTTTTAGGTAGTATTGATAAAAAACAAAAAATAACAGCAAGTAACTAAATAGAGAAACTAACAATAATTTTTCCTAAGTGAAATGACAACAACAAAAACTGTTTCTTTGTGCTTGCAATAAATGGAAATCAAGTGAATCCTAATGCAATTTATAAAGCATTCTTTTTATAAAAAATAAAAGAGACTTATGATCGAAAGTGCAATAGCATTCTTTCCTAATGCAATGTAAAATTCAAATAGTTGTTTTATGTTATGCACATGCAAGTGATGTGCAATGACTATCATTCCTAGTGCAATCTAAAATTAAAACAAACCTTTTATGTTTTGTAAATGCAAGTGATGTATGTATGCTTTTTGCCAATTTGAAAAAACTTGAAAAACTATTACCTTTAAGTTTGTTGTAGTAGAAGCTTAACCATTTATAAGTAAATCCTAAAAACAAACTTTCTTTCTTTGATGGGGGGAAATAAGTGTCGAGGCTCTTGCTTTTTGAAAGCTCTTTTTTCCATGAAAGTGCTCAATCCTCAACACCTAGGGAGCAGGATCCTAGACAACAAAGGCTAGACATACCTACAACAAAGAGAAATACAAGGATTTATTTTTTTGCAAGAAGTAAATCACATCTAATACTCTAAGCACAGAATTGTCACACTTTCATGTCGGGTTCACCAAGGGATATTGGGGCGTGCACGAATACAAACGGGTGGATCAATTTCTATTTTACAAGGGACTTACTGTGTGACTACACGCGGGGATTTTCTTAGTGTGCTTTAGGTCCTTAGATGTGAACGAAGTGTTGTGGAAGCTGTTCTAAAAGTATAAGGTCCTTAGTTGTGGAAGTGTAAGCTTATGTAATTCTAAAAGTAAGCTTACAAGACATTCTTCAAGTTTCATTTTTCACGAGGTAATAACACTCGTGTGAGGTGAACAGATATATCAATCCTATACAACTTAAGAAAATACAAGAGTTTTAAGTTCTAAGGCTAAAAGTTCTAATTTTCATATGCTAAAAAGGACCAAGGTAGAAGGTTTTGAAGGATTGCAGCTTCAATCTTGTGCGTGCTCTCTCCACCTTCACTTTTGTAATGCTCATAAATATTAAGTGCTCTTTGGTGTTCTGAGAAAGGAAACGTAAGGAAAAAAAATGACCCACATAAGTATTTCTATGACGATTTAAAACACTCATGTTTTTCATTAAATACATTCTTTGATTTCTATACCTATGCACAGATACTTTTTCATATATTCATGCGGCTTCTGCATTTTCGCGCATTCATTTATGTTCATTTATTCATTTTTACGTGTTTGTGCACTTGCATATTTACTAAAATTTATGCTCACATTTCTACATGCATGTAGTCATTTTCAAGCATGCACTCATTTTCAAGCATGCACTCTCATGCATATAAACGTACACATGCATCAATTACTTGCATACATGTTCACGCTTAAATATCACATGCATTTCTACATACTTATGAAGTACATATATATATGCACATGGGTACATGCATTCTTATGCACATGCATTTTCACATTGTCGATGCTTATATAGTATGCTTACATTTATTCATGCACACTTGCACATATGTATTCACATGCATGCTCATAGGTCTCATGTATATACACATTACAAATCCATGCATACTTATGCACATGCATTTGTGCATCACTCATGCATACTCATTCCGAGACGCTCATGAACATACATACAATCATATGCATCTTATCTAAACAATCGCATTGACTTACATTCATAAATACACACACATTATTTTACATCCACATGCATTATTTACATATTAACATGTGCCAATTATTTATATACATGCATATTCATTTAAATACATGTGCACTTACTGATTTCATATGCACATGCATTCATATCACTCTTTCATGTATGCATACATACATTCCTCATGCACATGCATATATGCTTATGCAAAAAAATGCATTCATACACCCACATACACATGAACTTATGTATATGTTGACATTTTTCTGCATTTCCCACTGATGCATATGCACTCACCTCATACATCTATACATATGTACTTAGATATGCAAGCTATGCTCTCATACAAATGCATTTATGCACACATTTATATCTCACATCACTCATGGATATGCACTCATATTCATATACATGAATATATTTCATACCAACTTCATATACACACATGCATATATCAATGGTGCATATGCATTCATGCTCACCCATCATATTCATTTATGTATACATTAACATATATACATTCATACATGCATACACTTTACATGCATACATCATTCATATTCATGCATTTTTATACCTATGTTTGTTATTAATCATACATATGCATTAATGCATGCTTCATGCATATGCATACATGCCGACATGCGTTCATGTATTTACCTACATTGATTCATGCATGCATACACTTTACATCCATGCATCTTTCATCACATTCATTTATGCACATGCATACACTTCATGTACATGCATTATCCTATACATTCCTATTCATATCAATACATAATGTTTGAACTACACCATTTCTCAACGTTAGGGCATTGTCTTGTGCACACACACACACACACAGATCTTTGTCTCTCTACACTTACTCTCTCTCTCTCTAGATCTTGCATGTTGGTAAGTGGTGCCCATACTCTTATCGTTTGTCGTTTTCTATGCTTAATTATGTTTTATATTTTCTCTTCTCTTTGATTTTTCAAGAGTTTTTTGGCATCGATTCTTTGGAATTCGACGAGAGACAACATACATTAGGCTTTGATGACCATGATCCAAAAGAGGAACATACTTGTAAGTGATTGTTTTATTCTATTGATAGAGAGTGAGTGAGTGAGAGAGAGAGAAAGAGAGAGAGAGAGAGAAAGAGAGAGAGAGAGAGAGAGAGAGAGAGAAGGAGAGAGGGAGAGATAAAGAGAGATGAAAGAGAGGAAGATAGAGAGAGAGATAAAGAGAGATAAAGAGGGATGAAAGAGAGAAAGATAGATAGAGATAAAGAGAGATGAAAAAGAGAAAGATATAGAGTGAAAGAGAGAGAGAGAGAGAGATAGAAAGACATACACACACATGCATACATACACACACATATACACACATGCATGCATAGATACACACACATATACACACATGCATAGATACACACACATATACACATATACACACATGCATACATACACACACACACATATACACACACATACACATACATATGCATACATACATACACACATGCATGCATACATACACACATGCATGCATACATACACACACATGTACACACATGCATACATACACACACATATACACACATGCATACACATACATATCCATGCATACATACAGACATATACACATATGCATGATTACATACACACACATGTACAAAGATGCATATATACGTGAATACACACACACATGTACACACATGCATACATACACAAACACATATATATACATATGCATACATATACGCACACATATACACACATGCATGCATGCATACATACACACACATACGTACACACATGCATACATACACGCATACATACACACACACATGCATACATACACACACACATATACGCATGCATACATACATACACACACACATACACATGCATACACATACACCTGTACACACATGCATACATACACACACACGCATATATACACATGCATACATAATCACACACATATACACACATATATACACATACATATGCATGCATACATACACACATTTACGCACATGCATGCATACATACACACATGCATACATAACACACACACATACATACACACACACATACATACACACAGACATGTACACACATGCATACACACACATATACACACATGCATACATACACACACACATATACACACACACATACATACACACATATACACACATGCATACATACACACACACATTTACACGTGCATAGATACACACACACATACACACATGCATACATACACACACACACATATAGATACACACACACATACACACATGCATACATACACAAACACATATACACCCACACATATAAACATATGCATATAGATATGCATACATACACACACACGCACACATATATAATCAAATATATAAAAAATAGGGATTTATAATTTTTTAATTAAATTAAATATATATAACACAAGAAAGATAAAAAATTAGAATCTAAAATTAAATATAGATAAAAGATAAGATTTCAGTATAGATAAATAAATATGAAAATAGCTAGTGCTTTAATTAAATACATATAATTAAATATATAAAAATATGATTATAGGGTTCTTATTAAATTAAGTATATAAAAGAAATTAGGGTTTTTAGCGTATTTACACATGCATACACATATACACATGCACATACACACACACACACACACACACACACACACACATATATATATATATATATATATATATATATATATATATATATATATATATATATATATATATATATATATATATATATATATATATATATATATTTAAGTTTTTTTTTAATTTTTTTTTTATATGTGTGTGTGTGTAGGTCTAGGTCTTTACTATTAGGGTTTTAGGGTTTCTACATACATATAATTCAATTAAATTTGTATAAGAAAAAATTAAGAAAAAATAAGAATATATAAATAAATATATATATATATATAAAGGGATAAATATATAGACACATAAATCTAAAAACACTACAACATATCAAGGGCATACCGACGTTGCCCATACCGACGGTCATGCCTCGGTGTCGGTATGACCGTTGAAAATGCTTGAAAAACCACGGATGCAATACCGACGGTCATTTAATCGTCGGTATACAGGCATCGGTATGAGCGCCGGTATAGGCGTCCGTACTTTACTGCAAATTATCGACGCTTATACCGATGCTTATACCGACGCTTATACCGACGCTCATCCGACGCTTATACTGAGGCAATGTTTTAACCGGGCCCGAGAGCAAAAATTCGACATTTTGCTTGCATTTTGAA